>JBBPUG010000845.1:0-14829 GCA_038094535.1 Tubosaeta aff. alveolata | reverse complement strand
TCGTGGGGGATGTCGGTGAACTCGTGGAGAGAGTAGGGATGGTTTACATGGGATACTGGGGCGGGTGAGTCCGTATATACGACGGGACGGAGGTTTGAGACGGGGTCGTTGGGCCCGACCAGATGTCGTGCGGCAGGCGAGACGTGCAGTGAGCGGGCGATTGCGCGTACCGACATGGCCGTTCGGGTCCGGAGTAATAAAGCTGACAACCCAATAAATATCTGACCGTTGCTGCGTTTCGCCTCACACGCAGCCTTGTCTTGCATTCCGTCCATCCCACCCGTAACACCGTACGATGCGCCGCTCCTTGGCTTTCGCTTTGCATGCTACCGCGGCAGGTATCATGGCATGGGGTTGGATCGGTGTCACACAGAGAGTGAGTTGGATGAAAGAACTCAAGGGAGGTTACTTGTTATTTCTTACCAACCAAGGGTAACCCAATGTCGTTCGACGCGTAACATGCACGACTAATTTATGCTTGGTCTAGGCTGGCCACTGCATGGCTATACATGATCACTAGCCTTGTCTACGACGTGTTCCCGTCCATAACAAGTGAGTGTCTTGCTGTAGCGAGGCGAGTGGGAGCTGACAGGGGAAACAGTTATTCGCAGCATCAAAAGGTCACTCTTGATCGTTTCGATGCCGGTAAGAAGACGAACGCAGGAGATGCGAGTTACGTTGATTTTATCTGCAGTTGGCATGCGTGATCTCCGCCATTTACTGGTCTCTCCTTTTGGCGTTCCCGACCCTAATCTTACAGCGAGCCTCGCGCAACGGGGGCGACCTAATGCATCTCCCAATCACAATCGACCTTGCCTTGCATGCATCACCCTTGCTTACCCTCTTGACCGACTTCTTTACGTTCGAATGTAAACTCTCAAAAGCACACGTCCAGAGGGTCGCACCGGCAGTCATCGTCGCCTTTGCTCTCTGGTATGCCTCCTTCGTAGAATATTGTGCCACATTCAACGAGATTTGTGAGTCACGACAATCTATTCTCGTGGTGTGCTAACGTCTTGTTCGGTTTCCTTAAAGTTCCATACCCGTTCTTGACACATAGCCCGTTTTCGGTCCGCGTCTTGATCTATACCACCACCGCTGGCATTGCTCTGGCTTGTTTCAGGTTACTCAATGCACTGCATCCATAATCGGCCACCTGTCGTTCGGATTGCCTTTCGAACTGTACAGTAAACACGTATATTTGTAGTCACACGCACGCATGTCGGACACTTGCATTACGCGTCTACTTGCACGAGCATTTCCGATGCGTCGGCACGACTTGGTCAGCAACGAGTATCCGAAAAGTGCGACGCATGCGAGAAGCTATAAAAATATTCTGCTCTTTGGATACATCCAAGAGTCTAGTAGATGGTCCACCTTCAATATGGATAAAGTCAGGCGATTAATGCTGTCAGCCCACCGAAACGACCAGTGATGTCGACAAGCCGCTACTGTGATGTGCACCAAAGTCCTGTTATCCTGTGAAATAGGACAAGGGAACTCCGGCAAAGTAGCCATAAATCGTGCCAAGTACCAAAACCGAGGGAATATTACTCTGACCAATTGTGCCGAGTGTGAGAATGCTACACGTTGCGGCCGACATGAATTTTAGTCAACGTGGGGTGCGATGAATCCGGCAGACAGATGCCATAATGTTCAAACAGAAATAGTGACACTCACAGAAAAAAACGTATTGGCGCGTCTTACCCGACTACGAAAACTTTCGAGCTCGACACGCATATCTAAAAATTTCCTGCCAAGGTAAACAATCAGCCTACTCGCCCGAGACAACAGGACATGGCAAGCACCTTGCGAGGTGACAAATGATTCCGGAATTAAAGGAAATTACTCGCAGATCCAAGACTCAACTCACCCCAAGGGCACACTATGCCCTTCTGGAAACTGGTCGAGGGAAGACTGGGCTAAAGGCCCAGTCTTCCCTAGCATCTAAGAAACCAGCTTCTACCATGTGATCAGACGCGCTCGAGGGCGTCCTACGTATTCGTTGAGACAAGGTGATAGTAAAAGCGACTCCCAGAGCGTTGCCTACCCACCTTGGACATCGCCGCACGCTGGACGGGGATTTGAAGTTCATTTTTCACCGTCATGATTTTAGTTATACCAACCAGATGCCCGGGATCCTCATATAGAAAGTTGCATCGAAGGAGGATGTCACCTCAGCCCAAAGGCATTGTCCAGAAAAAGTCAATCCACTCACACAAAGGGTTTTCATTACGTCCGACTGGTTTATTAGTATGAGCCAAGCAACAGCCAATCATTGAATATCCCATGGCCGATAATCATCGGAGAATCCTATTACCAGTGCCGGCCAAATAGATATACTGATCAACTCCGAGAGGCGCAGGGGATGCAGTGATCATCGATCCGGTCAAAACCCGTACGCATGAACCCAGCTTTTTCTCTAGATGCAAGGGTTGAGGTTCGGCTCCACACTTGGGTTGTATCAATGTAACACGGCTATGCTGTTTTGAGAATACCATGCACGACGTATGCGTGCGAGTAGCAAGTGGCAGATTCATTCTGTAATGGAAGCAGTGGCAGTGCAAAGGAACGGAAGTTCGACATCAAAGTTCTTGGTCGGACCACAGAGAGGACAAGATAACCTGTGAGTTTCCATGAGTCGTGATGCGTTAATGTGACTGCTCACTTGAGTCGTCCGTTTGTTCGACAAGCTACCTATTTCTGTTCTGTTGATTCAATTCCTATGTTTCCCTGTAATGCTGAGTCTAATGCTCTAGTCCGTGCGGAAGAAGAAATAGCGCGCGTGGAGGAGGAGATCTGCCAACGGACATCGTTGCTGCCCAGTCTTCGCACTGCAAGGAATTCCCATTTACCTGTTTTCCGCATTCCACCCGAAATACTTGCGGTTATATTTGTCCATGGTGCCCGCACCAATCACGAGGAAAGTTCCCTTGTCCACTCCAATTCCTTACCTAGCTGGGTCAACGTCTCGTATGTCTGTCATCACTGGCGTAATACTGCTCTCAATTGCCCGACTCTTTGGACCTACCATTTCACCGTGTCGCTGCACTGGACGAAGGAGTTACTCTTCAGGTCAAAACAAGCACCATTGAAGATATCATGTATATACCCGTCCTCTAAACCTCAAGAGGGCTGCTGGTGGCCGCATCTTGTAGATAGCTTGTTCAAACATCCAGAACACATCCAAAAACTCCGTTTGCATGTTCCGCCAAGGTTGCTTCCAAAAGGACCCCTCCTGTGTGCTCCTTATCTAGAGAGCCTAGAAATATTGCTCATCCGGAAGCCTACCACAGAGTCCTTGCAGATTGCTGGTGGCAATACACATAGCCTCCGTACGCTCAAGCTTACTTTCTGTCCGTTGCCGTGGCACACACTCAACCTGAACAATCTGAATATCCTTTCTCTCCACCATGTTCCCTTCCAGTTCAATATGCCAGAGTTTCTGTCTGTATTGAATGACATGCAGAACCTCGTTGTTTTGCAGCTTGAGCACGCTCTCCCTAGTGCTCGTGCTCTTCTATCTAGTGGTGGACTCAGTGCTTTCCCAAAAATAGATTTACTTCGTCTTACTCTCTTGGAAATCATTGCACCACTTTCAACGGTCATCGCATTGCTCTCTTGTGTCAATATCCCATCAGACCTTACGCAACTCAGCCTCCAACTACTCTTTGAACCGGGCGCCTCCCCGGGTGATTATACCTTGATTCCATTGCTTCTTGCGCAACGATACAGTGTATCCGACCCAAGGTTTCGTTCGTTGAGCATTGATGCCAATCGCGACGCTCAGACGTTGATTTTCACTACCTTGAGGGATCTCCGCCTTCCGGCCAAGGAATTGGCTAAACAGCTTGACACCCGTCAGGTTCTACAAATTACCCTCGAAGGGGATGATGATGAAATGGAGGAAATGACGAGAATCGATAGACAAAGCATCACAACCGACATCTGTTGTTCTGTTCCCTTGACCAATGTCGAAACTCTCCATATCACCTGGCCCAGCAACCTCAGAAACGACACCTGGGCGGCAATATTGAGGCGACTGGATGGGTTGCGATGCATGAAGCTGACCGAAGGCTTCTTGCCGGACCTGTCCATACTCTCTCTCACCACTCGCAAGGAGGATCTGGATGGACAACATCAAGGTGATCACATATTTGTGCCGCAACTGGAGGAGCTGGTGCTCCGCTACATCAGGTTCATACCCGATCATATGTTGTGCCCAGGTCGCATGTCTCAAAAGACACTCTTTGATACACTCTCCACTCGCGAGGGGCTCCGAGGACGAATAAAGATGATTGAATGCAAGGTCAGGTAGGGATGGAGAAGAATGGTAGTCTGTAGACAGCCTTTCGCCCACTACTCGGTGTGTCACACAGTTGCAGCATTGAAAGGACAGACATGGCTGATTTCAGCATCCGAGATAGGCTGAGCGGTGGTTAATTAGCGTCATAGCTATCTGTTGTGGCGGTTAAGTGGTTGGCGTCGCGGTCTGGCCACTTACACCAACCCATTGACAGAATTATCTCCGGCCGGGGAGCAATCGGCGCAGCGTGTGCTGCCAGCCAATTGTTTGTCCTAACAGATGGGAAGGCGCGAGCGTTTCGTTTATTGGGACGATCCATGACAGTAGCAAAAATTAGCAGGATTCCCGTGAAACGCTGAGTTACTGGCTGGCGTGCGCACGGGTAGAAATCAATACGTGACGATGAGTCAAGACGGCAAACTACCAGTCTGAGGCACGGGTACTGAGGTGCCCTGGTTTGAACATAAAGAATATTCAATAGGCACAGCTTCAGAATCGTGATCATCCGACGCACGGCGGACTGTAAGTTGGATGACATGGCCGCAAACGTGAAGAGACAATAATATCCGGTTGCTCAAGATTGCAAATAAAGCGTCACCAGTTCGTGATGTGGGCACACTTGGCAATTATATCTCCCTCCTGTTTCGGTTAGCTGTTCAAGGTGGTCGACGGAAGGTCTGCGGAGCGAGGGGACAGGGAAGCGAGAAACAGCCTCCTACAGGGTTTCACTAAGATGAAAAAAGCGTACTTACAGTCTCATAACCCCCGATACAGTTTGACACGTAGAAGCGAGTTGCTCATGTAATGACCCCGAGTCGGCGAGTTCTGGTAAATGCTTGGCTTCTAGAAAGGAGTGATTTTCTATATCATGTATCCGGGAAATCGGCGCCTGACATTGGGGGACCTCAACAACAGCCTTTTGAAACCTGAGCACGGTCAACGAGGGATGCTAAACATGTAAGCCCCTCTATTTTAATACTTCCAGGCTGTACAACACAACTGTTTTGACGCACAAAGTGGCACATGTTATTCTTCCTCGGGCATGACATCACGCCTTTTGCTCCACCTTCCGTTTCTCACTCGGGCGTTGCTGCCGTATCCGCACTATCTCCATCAATACCAGCGAAAAAGACCCCGACAAGGCGATGAGCTATCAAACGCGTTAATAGGTCATTCTACGGTCCACGAGATCGCCTACCCCGCTGAAAAGCGCCGGCTGCCACCACTTGTATTCTGAGGTGAGCAACGCACCTGAGATGGGACCGCCTTTACATAAATTTGAGGAAGGGTAAGCGGTCATGTGAGATGATAAATCGGCGGCTTTACCGATGAGAGCACCGACGCCGGCGAGAGCAATCCCAATCCCCATGCGGACGCTAGCCATCGTCACCGATCAGCATATGGTTGCAACAGTCGCGTATGTGGAATTACAAACCCGAGTTCGGTGAGATCTCTGGTAAGAAATGCCATGAGAGGCGACAGCATGGCAATGTCTGTCAAGTAGGTTCAGTGTCATCGCTCCGCTTTGAAACACCGAGAGTACCGACAAACACCAGCAAAGTAGCCGTAAATCGTGCCGATGACGACAACAGACGGAATACTGCCCAGGCCAATCATGCCGAGTATGAGGACGGCACATGCTGCGGTCGATATTATAGTTATCCTGGCTACGCCAATATGGGGTTCAAGGAACCCGGCAGACAATCTACCAATCAAACTTCCTCCATTCAGAAGTACCAACTGGACGAGAAGGAGATCCGTTAGTATCACAAGATCCATACGAAACAGACGACCTACAGAATAAAACGAGAATGTTTCTGAGTTTCCATGTTGGACAGAATCCAGTTGGACATAGAAGAGCGGGAAGTAGAACCCAATTTGAAAAAGAAAAAATCTACCATATTGGAAGCATCAACAACAGCACGGTACAGAGAGAAACACCTACCCAACACCCATGAGACAAAATGGGAGATCGTGGACGATGCCTTTTCCGACAGACAGGTAATTTGTAGCTCGTTTGGGCGGATCCAACCGAGTGCGGGTGAAGAGACATGAAAAGATAAGCAGGACGGTGATGAATGCAGCGCTGATTCGCACGCCGTCGGCGAAACCTACACCCCGGTTGAACAGATAGTTCAACATGATGGGGTGTATGACCGCTCCAAGAGAAGAGCCACATGCGACAAGGCTCATTGCAAGTGTACGACGCCGATGGAAATAGTGAGATACCACTGCGATGGTCGGAATGTACACAAATCCCTGAGCCAATCCAAGGCCAATCCCTTGCGTAAGGAAGATCTGGCATTCCAGCTCGGTCATACTGGTGATAAACGTCCTGGTGATAAGGCGACGGACCTGATAATATTTTCCCGGTTGGGCGAGTGAGAGCATGAAGAGACTGAATGATTGGAGTAATGATCCTCCTATGAGCATATGATAACTTGGTTGAATTAGCATGGAGATTTGGGGACATTCAGGAAACGTACAAGTAACCCCTGTCGTAGAGTATACCTGCGACTGGGCTAATGGCGCACACCACAAATGCATTGACGCTTCCTATCCAGCTATCAAGCAAGCTTCTAGCTTCACATCACACAAGCAGCTCCAGAGACTTACGATATGGCAGAAGCCGATTCGTTGGATAGATAGTGTAGAGTGTAAAATTCTGCAGCCATCGTTACTTCACCGAGAGGACAAACAACCGGGGACATTACCTTGATATACACCGAACGACGTGGTATATCTTGTGTGTGTGAGCATGTGCACCGCGTGCGTAGATCTACACGCTTACCCGAAGCAGCAAAACTGGGCGAACATCCTGGGGATCAGTATCAATGACATCGCTCGGAAGTGGCAAGAAATCAGATGAACTCACCCACCGACCACAGCACACCACGCTGCGGTGCCGCCTTCCGGGAACTGCTCGAATGCAGTACGATCCTTTTCCAAGTCGTCCTTGTCGCATGAGACAGCGCGAGCTGGGATTTCTGTGTCTGTCTGAATCGACGCTGTGTCTGAGAGCATCTCGCACACTGATATGAGACCGTGGTGCAATCTAAATACGTTAGATATATTCCGCGGACAAGAGCCTCAAGGCCCTGTAGAATATCCACGCTAAGGGTCCACATCGACATAGGGCATCACGCCGCGTTATGGATTATCCTCAGCGCTGGTGGTATAGCGCGACATCGGTCACGGGGATTGAACGCTGCCAACGGTTGTCAGTTGTTGGTTTCCCCATCTGTCGCTTGCCGTCAATGGTATCAGTCAGGTACAAGGCTGGTGATATTTAGGGAGTGTCTGGTTTTAGTGGTAGACACACGGCATAGTTCATAAGGCACGACAAACCCCCAGGTTGAGAGTGTTTTGATGTAATAACACGACCCATCGCGGTCAGAACATTAACGCTCAGAGGCTGGATGACCACATACTGCTGGGAAAGTTGCGGATAACAATCAAGGGGACCTGTCTCTCTTTACAAATCATGTCAACCGGGTTTATGTCAAGACGCAAGAACGCAACCACTTTAGGCCTTGTGATTGTCTGCGATGAAACGCAGCGCCCCGTGACGAGTGAATCCAGGGGTATCATCCGCACTTACGTGCCCATGGGTAGTAGGCATGGAAGTCAGCGTAACTGCGATTCCGGGGCTTAATAGTTGGGATTAGTTCAGGGCAGTATTACGAAAATTCGTTTATGAGATGACTTTTGCCAGTCAAGGCTCTTCAATGACAGTGAGAAAGCTGCTCAAGCAGTAACATTACTTGTCAGCTTAATAGATTGGCATATACAGCGAGCATATGGACGGAATACTGATTTTCTGGTCTTTGCATATTCCCTCTACAGCGTGCAGAGGGGGTTATTACATCTTGGTAGTTTGTATGATGAGGGATCAAAAAGGGCCTAGAAATACCTATTCGTAAATTCTTTCCTTACGTCAGTCCACATTCAACAGCGACCCGACATGGAACATACATGATTCTGTACTTGAGGGTGTACGCTTGGATTCCGACACTGCGCGAAGATCAAGGTCGTCCTCCCGACGGGTGGAGACGAGGGTCAACGTGCGATCGAACCCGTGATTAGACTGTCAGTCCATCAGCCGTTCGGATCGAAACCCCAAAAGGGAGAGCAAGAACACACAAGATCTCTCCATGTCTCCTCTTCGTCATTTTCGGTTTGCAACTGATATATCTGCATGAATCCCTTTAGGCTGGAAGACGAATACAGTGAATACCATCCTCGCGCTGTAGCGGCGAAAGACGCACGTCAGACCACCATCATCGGTCACATCGAGAAACTCGACGAGCTCGTCCTTGGTCTCTTGTGAGAACGGCGCGCCGTTGGTGTCGCGTGCCCATGCATCCAAGCCTTGCTGGGTGAGATACGCACCCTCCGGCGGCGCGAGCAGCGACAGCCCGTTGGTCCTGGGCGACACCGCCGGTAGTGCAGGCGTACAGTACTTTGTAAAGATGTGCTTGAGACACGCTTCGAACTACCACGTGCGCACTCGCATCAGGCGCAGTCCCCTGAGCTCACGCACCGCTCACCTTTTGGGAGATCGCGCCATCGTCGTCGAGCAGTTGAGCATCCAGCTGGGTGTTTCGTCTCCCCTGACGGGAGGAGGGTTCTGGCGTCCCCGGGCGCGGAGATTGTACGCGCGAGTCGAAATCATGAGAAGGCATCGTCGAGGTGGGTATAGGTCAGCACCGACCGCCGAGTCCGCGCGCGTCGTGTCGGACGATGAGCGAAGGGTTCGGCGGTCACGTGCTCTCCTCTCTCATGGGGTGGTTTCCTAATTTGGAAGTATACTCCTGCGACTTGAACGCCATGGCCAATTCTCGGGCGGAACCTCTGTCGATTGAGACGTTGCTGCAGAAACAAAAGGCGGAGAGGGACGCTGCTGCAAAGGTGTGGTGACTCCAGTGCTCCTCCGTTCTTTGGTTTGACGCGTTTGGGTGGGATATAGCCTAAATTTCTCAGCAAGGAGGAACGCGCCAAGATCGCAATCGAGAAGCGAGCTGCAGAACTCAGGGAGCAACGTGAACGTGAAGAAAAAGCCAAGCAAGACAGAGATGTGCTTGAGCGGGAGGCTGAGGCGGTGCGTCAACGGGAGAGAGAAAAGGAACGCGCAGCACGATATGGCAGCACGGGTCGTCGTAAGCTTACTTCCTGATGTATCGCTGGACGTTAATTATTCCGGTACAGAAGACGACAGGGAGAGATACGGTCACCCGGAAAAGGACAGCCGTCACACGAGACGGGACGGAAGAGGGAGAGGCAGCCAACAGGATGACCGTCGTACCGCACAGACTACGCAACCGCCTCGGAGTGGCTTCGCTAACGTACCGACTGGCCCCCGCGCTGACCGCGTCAAGTCCTCCAGTGGCCCGTCGTCGAGCGCCACCCCTACACCCGCGTTGACACCCTCGGGCAATGGCATGCTCCCAGAATCGAGTACGCCGCATGTCCCTCCCATGACGGACAACGAACTCTCAGCGCTGCGGGATCGATACCTTGGGGTGACGAACAAGAAACGTAAAATACGCAAGATGAATGACAGAAAGTTTGTGTTCGACTGGGCAGAAGAAGAAGACACGTTTGCATCTGACTCGCCTATTGCTGTGGGGGCGAACAGGCAGGGCGCACAGGTAATGTTTGGTCGTGGGCGAGTAGGCGGGATGGATGATGGCGGGGCCGCATATAGTGGTGTTGGCACCGAGGGGAATCTCGCAGACGCCATGGAAAGAAGAAAGGCAGCCAAGAGTGGTATTGATGAGCGACATTGGTCAGAAAAACCGCTCTTGGAAATGAAGGAACGAGATTGGCGAATATTCAGGGAAGATTTCAGCATTGCAGCGAGAGGTGAGCGCTTGTTGCGCAGCATCAAAATCAAATCATACCGATTTGTTGCCTTGCAGGCGGCTCTATTCCTCACCCATTGCGTTCGTGGGCAGAATCCATAATTCCACAGCCCATACTAGATGTCATTGAAAAGATTGGTTACAAAGAACCTTCGCCTATCCAACGGCAAGCCATTCCAATAGGTTTACAGAACCGAGACATTATCGGTATCGCTGAGACGGGTGTGTATGGCTGCTATATTTATTGGAAACCGTGCTAATGGCAGCCTAGGATCCGGAAAGACGGCAGCGTTTGTTATCCCCATGCTCACATTTATCTCGAATTTGCCTCCCTTCACAGACGACAACCGCCATCTTGGGCCTTATGCATTGATCATGGCTCCAACTCGTGAACTGGCGCAGCAAATCGAGACTGAGGCTCGTAAGTTTGCTGGTCCGTTAGGGTTCACTTGCGTTTCTATTGTTGGCGGAGTATGTCATCCGTACCTGTTTCGTACCTTTTCTGTTCTGACATGCACCGATATAGCGTGCTGTCGAGGAGCAACAGTTCAACCTCCGCGAAGGTGCAGAGATTATCATTGCTACTCCAGGTCGCCTGAAAGACGTTATCGAACGACATGTCATCGTGCTCTCTCAATGCCGGTACATTGTCTTGGACGAAGCGGATCGCATGGTTCACCTTGGCTTTGAGGCAGATTTGCTCTTCATCCTTGATAAACTGCCTGCTGAACTGATGGAAGGTGAGCCGGAGGGGTTTACCGTGCGTGACACCATGGATGTGGATGGAGAGGAGATTGCGAGCATTATAGCCAAGGGACGAACGAGAGTTACGACACTGTTTTCGGCGACGATGCCTCCTGCGGTGGAACGCTTAGCGAGGAAGTATCTCAAGAGACCTGCGACGATCACAATCGGTGAGGCAGGACGGGCTGTCGATACGGTGGAGCAACGTGTCGAGTTCGTCATCGGAGACGAGAAGAAGAAGTGAGTGCATGTTGGCGAGCTCGGGGGTTGAATTGACCTGTGCACACAGGCAACGTATGCTGGAGATTCTCAATAGCGGCGCGTTTGCTTCTCCGATCATTGTGTTTGTGAACCAGAAGAAGACGGCGGACATGGTTGCCAAGGATTTATCCCGGGCGGGTGTAGGTCTTCTTTGCAAGTGGTTATGGACGTTACTGATGGCCGTGTAGTGGTCGGCGGCTACTTTGCACTCTGGCAAAACCCAGGAACAACGCGAGGCTTCGCTACAATCACTGCGTTCTGGGGAAGCGGACATTTTGGTGGCAACTGATTTGGCTGGACGTGGTATTGACGTACAAGATGTCAGTCTGGTGATCAACTATCAAATGGCGGGCACGATCGAGGCATACGTGCATCGAATTGGTAAGTATTAAGGGGTGATGGTGACGGATGAAGGCTAACGTTGATGGCGGGCAGGACGTACCGGGCGTGCTGGCAAACAGGGCACCGCGATTACCTTCTTAACGAACGACGATGACGAAGTGATGTACGTAGTTTGCCTCGCACTGCGGGCGTGTTTGTTCACGTTAGTTGACAGGTATGATCTCAAACAAGGTATGATTGCTGCTCTGTCTCGACGGCTGCGCCGGCAAATCGAAATGCTGTTTGGCGGCTGGGCACTGTGGCGGTTACCAAGTACACTCTTGGCGCCGTGGTTGCCATTCCAAATGGTTCATGTGGCACATTCATGTAGACAACTCTGATTCAAGGGGACGCCATAGCGTGCAAAACATGGATTCTGTCGCTGAAGATATGCCGTTATTCTACCCCGCATTGCCCCGCATGTGTACTGAGACAGCATCTCACTAACGCACTAACTCCGCAGAAATATCCAAGTCACCTGCGTCCAAGGTTCCGCCCGAGCTCGCCAAGCATGAAGCCGCACAGCATAGGGTGTCCAAGGAGATGAAGCGGAAGAGAGAAGCGGAGGATGTCGGATGAAGTAGATAAAATGTGCGCGCCAGGATTGGCCTTTGGAGAGTGATCAAGTTTGAGTCAGCCCATTTTGTCGGCCGACTTTGTGTGATGTCACGCACCTTTCGGACCGATAGCCCGATATGGCAAGTGCTGGGTTTGAGTTTGTCCGGCGTCCCGTTCTTGAACTCGGCCCACCAACAATGCTCTCTTCTCATCCAATGCATCCCATCCAGAACGACGACGCTCACACTCCCCCCCACTTCCGTCGCCAGTCCCCCCCAAAGCACGGACCACTTCACGACCTCAAACGCTTCCTCAACCACCACATCCCACACCATCCCCCCTCCTCCTCCAGCGCAACGCCCTCCTCCAATCAGAGCTCGTCTCCCCCGTCTACCACACCCCACACACCCCCAGAGCCACATCTCCCCCCGCAGCAGCAGCGTAGAGGCCTCGACTTTGACACATCCTCCGTCATAGATGCAGTTCCCGCGCTCGTTCCTCCAGATATCCCATCCCCAAAGGACAAGGAACACCACCACCCCTTTTCGTCCTTCATCAACAAGGCCTTCAACCACAGGGACAGGGACAGGTCTTTCCTCTCCCAAAAAACACCCTCACCCCCCTCCACCGCCTCCTCGAAACGTCCCTCCCGCTCCCCGCCCTCTACCCCGGATCCACATGCAACCACCTACTCACACCCCGTGCCCTCTCTCTCCTCCGCAACAAACGCACACCTCTCCAAAAAGTACGGCAAATGGGGTCGTGTGCTTGGCTCCGGCGCAGGAGGCACTGTTCGCCTCATTCGCGGCCGTGCCAAGTCCGGGGGCACCGTATATGCGGTCAAGGAATTCCGTCCTCGTCGCGGCGGAGAGACGGAACGCGAATACGAAAAGAAAGTGCGTGCAGAGTTTTGTGTCGGCGCCTGTCTGAAGCACGTCAATGTCATCGAGACCGTTGACATCGTCTGCGACCACGGCCACTACTATGAGGTATGTCCTCGCGCTTGGCACTTCCTCCATTGACCCTTGTTAGGTCATGGAGTATGCGCCTTACGACCTCTTTTCTGTCGTTATGTCCGCCAAGATGCTTCGCCCAGAGATTTTTTGCGTCTTCCGTCAGATATGCGATGGCGTCGCCTATCTCCACTCCCTCGGTCTCGCACACCGCGATCTCAAGCTTGACAACTGTGTTCTCACTCGGGGCGACGTCGTCAAACTCATTGATTTCGGCACAGCAGTCGTTTTCGCTTATCCTGGCTCCGATATGGGTGGCTCTGTCCCCAACACTTCAGGCGCCACAGAGACAACAAACGCACCCGTTATAGGATATGTCGGCTCCCAGCCAGACGCACCCGCACCACACACACATGCTCGTCTTATCAAGGCATCTGGTATCGTCGGCAGCGACCCGTATTTGGCCCCTGAGGTCCTCTCGGGCGACAGCTATGATCCACGCAAAACAGATGTGTGGAGTGTCGGTGTCATCTTTGTAAGTTGGTTCGGTATCTTTGCGGTTGCTATGCCCTCGTTGCTGTGGGTGAACGTGCTTGCAATGCTCCACCATTCATCTCGGCCGGTATGCTGTAATGACGGCATGCACCGAGACTCAGGGCTGCTTTCATTTCGCTTCTTCTTTCGTAAACAATGTGTTCAATTACACTTGGCAGGTGTGCATGATTCTGCGGCGCTTTCCTTGGGCAGTTCCCGATCGTGAAAGAGATGCTTCGTTCCGCGCCTTTCTCGAAGCAGAAGGTGAAATCCCATTCGAATCCCACAAGTCGCGTTCGCATCGCTCCAATCCCCGTGCATCGAAGGGTACCAAGAAGTGCAGAAAAGGGCCTGGTGTCCCGGATGCAACTTCCGTACCAAATGCGTCCTCCCACTTGGTTGTTCCGTCGCTAGACAATGGGAATGGGTGTACGGCTGCAGGTGGTGTGTAATTTGACTGGAATCCTATTTCCCTTCTGAGCATTGTCTGTCTTATGCAGAACATGCGGGCACGCTTGCGCCTGCCTCGCTTCTGCCAGACGACGCTAAATCTCTCCTTAGTATGACTAGCAGGTTTACCGAAAGCACATATCCTTACCCGCCTACCATCACCTCTACCGACTCCCGTTCCCAGTCTGGCTCCGGATCTGGTGCTGAGGACGAGGACCGGCGACGTGAGGAAGCCACCAAGCTGACAAAGCAAGCACTACTATGTCCCGGGCATGGCACGAGGACGGCAACACTTCCTCCTCCAGGACAGGAGCCGCAGAATGACGGTGCTATTGGAGGGGTCGAGATGGACAAGAGCGTCTTGGAACTCGGTCGACCATGTTTATCGACTGCAAGTCTGCCTCCTCATGCCCCACTGCTTGACTATACCGAACGATCCGGGACCATAGGAACGAGTCCACTGAAACTCAACACCGAGCTTCTCCAAGAGGACGAAGTCGTTGCGAGTCCATCGTCTTTGGCGCGATCATCACCATCGTCACCAAAGCCCCACCCACAACCTTTCTTGACTCCAGAACCACAACCGACCCGGCCGGCGCCATCCCCTCCGACGTTCCAATCCACTTCCTCGAAGACTGTTTCTCAAAAGGTTACGCGTAAACGCACCGACTCGTGTACCTCGCCCAACTCTGTGTTCCGTTTACTTCCTCGTGAGACACGACCTGCACTCCGGCGCATGCTATGCTTTGATCCGAAAGCTCGGACGACACTGGGCCAG
>JBBPUG010000844.1:0-14840 GCA_038094535.1 Tubosaeta aff. alveolata | reverse complement strand
GTCATTTGAGTTAGTCTCGCCCGTCGTGATGGTAACCATTGCATGCCTTGGCAGCATTGCCGTTGTGTGACGGGTGGAGGTGTATGAACGGTGGTTGGGTCGGAAACTGTATGACTAATCATGGAGTTTATTGTGGCACCAAGTCGGTGCTCTAGGCTGCCATGTCTTCCTCAACGGCGTACCAGACGTTCTCTCTGGCAAATCAAATCCAAGAAATCTCGTCCAAGGACGAAATATTTGCCTTCGATGTTCAGGAGAACAAACGGATCCTTCAGCAGGCGCCTTGGGATCACGAGTACGTCGTTCACAACCTCCTGTTCAAGCGTCTCATTGCCTAATCACACCACCCCATCCTTATCCCGACCGAACAGCCCGCACTACTTCAAGTGTTGTAAAATATCCGCTGTCGCCTTGATCAAAATGGTTCGTCAGTTTTACTTGCCGTTGGAGACGGTTGACATGCTTGTCCGTAGGTTATACATGCGAGATCGGGCGTTCCGCATGAAATTATGGGCCTCATGCAGGGCAAAATAATCGGGAACTCGATCGTCATCATGGATTCCTTCGCGTTACCAGTACAAGGCACCGAAACACGTGTTAACGCGGCCAACGAAGCGAACGAGTACATGGTCACGTACATACAGGAGTGCGAGAAGGTATGAATTGACGACAAACCTTTGCAGTTCACTAATACTAATCCTCTGTTTGGGTAGGTAAAACGATTAGAGAACGCGATTGGATGGTACCATTCTCATCCGGGTTATGGATGTTGGCTGTCCGGCATAGATGTTGACACTCAGATGAACAACCAGCAGTTTCAAGATCCTTTCGTCGCCGTTGTTGTACGTGTTTCGTTCGGCATCCCAGTTCTTTTCTCGACTATTTCTATAGATTGACCCCAACCGCACCATCTCTGCTGGAAAGGTCGACATCGGCGCCTTCCGCACGTATCCTAAAGATTATACTCCTCCGACGTCTTCCGCTTCAGAATATCAATCCATCCCGCTCGCTAAAATTGAAGATTTTGGTGCTCATGCCAATCAATATTACCAGCTGGACATCGAGATCTTCAAGTCCAGTTTAGACGAAGAACTCCTCGGTTTGCTGTGGAACAAGTACTGGGTCAATACGCTGAGCGGGAGTAACCTGATTTCGGTAAGCGCACCCTGTCCTCATTGTCGGTTTGGACCGCTATAATTTGCCCTTGATACATTGTAGAATCGTGCCTACGCAGTATCACAGATTGCAGATTTGTACGAAAAACTCGCGAGAGCACAGGGTGCCGTTGGTAGCACACGGGCACCTGTTCCATCCCTTAAAGGTCAAGATGAAAAAGCTCCTAACAACAAGGTATTTGGCGCCACGTCGTCGTTCGGAGACACTCCCTTACGTCGCATTCAATAGCAAGAGGACAAGAAGAAAGAGGACAATCAGCTTACGAAGACCGTCAAAGACAGGTTCGTTTCCTTTAGTGATTCGTCTCCGACGATGGACTGATCACGACACGTTCTACAGCCAAAAGATTGCCGCAGAGGCGCAACATGGCCTCATTTCGCAGATCATCAAGGACGTTATTTTTTCGTCGAGACCCAACGGAAATCCGGATGTGTCACGGATGACGAAGCTGGTGGATGCGACGATGACGATGGGCTAATCGTGTTGATAGACTTGTTGAATTCCTCGTGGTGTGTAGGATGTATGCTATTCCGGCATCGGAGCGAAATGAGGGGATGCCTAGTGAGTGTTAGGACTGCTTCTATATCTGAACGCGCGTGTCTTGGTCAGTTGAATGAGGTGGTTATGATATTCTCCAGGCACAACAACTGACGACGCGTGCGCTCGGCGTAAGCTATCGGACTGGGAACATTACATGTTATGGGCCTCCCGTCCCACACGCCCACTCTCTGATCGGCGCTCGCCAGCTGGTACACACAATTTGAATGGACCTAAAACGGGCAGCCCGCTCGGCTCAGACCCGATCAAACAAGATGAAACCACCCTTGCAGTATACTAGACGACTGTTTCTCTGTCCCATCAGGAGCCACCATTCCTGGTTTCACTGAAGCAAGCTCACCGCATCGACGTTCATCTTACCTCATTCCAGCCAATCAGCATGCGTTGGTACCAACACGTGCACATCGACCCAACTTCCTTGTCTATTACTCATGCGCTTACATGTTCAGACCCGCTCCCGTCTGACACAGGCCTGTCCTAATACCATCCGACAGCGGTAAGGAGCGTGGTAGCCACGAAACATGCGCAGAGACACCCAATCAAACCCGTCGTCGAGCGCGAACCCTCGAGTTGCACTGCTGATACTGGGAGAGCGCACCGGGACGAGTGCAGACACTGTGGGGAAGCTCAGGACTAGGAGGCCATACATGGACATGGAGAGCAGCGGATCCTCACCTGCATTGGTCAGCACCTGTCGCCGGTCGCGGTGAGACGAGGACGCACGTGAGAGTCGATGGATAAAGGCCGACCACAGGGTTCTCCAGCCACCTGCGACGAAGCCGTACGTCAAGACGAATAGCATCACACCGACGACGTTGCCGATAGCGCCTCAAAATGCGATGGTGGCGAAAAGCGATGAGGTAGGGCGATCGGCCAGGGCTTAAAATAGTCCGACAGGAAGCCGACAAGGAGAGGACCAAGAGCGGTGGATCCTAGCAGATCCCGTCAGAGGCGTTTACAATGTGCGTGGAAAAAGCGTACCGTTTAGTGATGCGATCGCAAGGGATGTCAATGCACTATCGAGATTGAGCGCAGACTCCGTCAAACAACCTCCTTTGAAACAAGCGGTGAGACGCATTACAGACACGAGTAGAACCCGATGAACCGAGGGAGACTGGGACGGACTCCGGGTGGATGGACGGCGGGTTAACCCATGGGCAAGGCCTTGGTACACTGACCATTGCCACTTCCGGGTAAGGTAGTGTTCATGATACTAGACCCTAGTCGGGTTCCGGCGTACGCTTTAGTACATGCTCGGGATCCCAGAAAGAGATGGCTGCGAGACGCTGGACGGTAGGACCGAGCTGACAATGCACCGCGTTACAAATCAACGAAAACTCGGGGGTACACAATGAGTACGCTAACTGCCTCTCGGGCCAGACTCCGCGTCCCCTTCCCTTTCCGAACCACGTGACTACTCTCTCCAACGTCCTCCGAGTCTAGCCTTGCACCTCTTCAGTCGCGTCCCTGCTCCTCCCCTCCTGCCTCGCTTCTCCTAGTATCCTGTTCTTCGTCACGGGGTCCTAGATATGGTTCGGATCGAGTTCGAGACGGGCCAGCCACTGGAGCAGAACTTGTCGGCACGTTGAACGACGACGACATGGCCATCTTTCGCACCGCGGCTACCGGAATAGGCAGGGCTCTCTGATGCTCCCGACAGGCCTCGAGCATTGTCTTGGGATATCGGGGGGTCGGTGGGCAGATGATCGTAAAGCGACCGCGCTTCCAGCTCTTTGCGGGCGGATCTTCGGTGCCACTATAGACATCTCGCAGAAGCTGATACACAGTGTCGGAGAACCAGAAACTCTGGCGTCGGACTATGTCGTACGTGGGGTAGGCGTCTGCAAGAAACCGCATCGTTAAGAAAACGTGATACAGTCTTGGCTGTGATTGTATTCGTGGCCATGTGAACGTCCTGAGAAGCCTGCTGCCGTCTTCGTTTGGTTCGTTGGCAGCAATCGAAGAAATGCGGTGTTCTGCGTTGCCGACAAAGGGGGACGTGCGACCCGTTTGGCAGAACCTGCCCACTTCGATGCGAATCTTCTCGTCCCATGCCGCCGCGTTGTCCGTCCTGGGATGCGTTCGTTCGATGTTAAAGACGATCGCCTCGTGCTGCTGATTGTCGACTCGCTTCTTCCAGTGCTCCATGGACGTGACACGAAGGTCGAGGCTGTCTGGGAGAGCGTCCTCTAAAGCACGAGCAACATTTTTGAGGTTGTCGGGTTGGCCTCGAGCGGGGAAAATGTCGTGGGACGTCATGGGGTAGCCTTGACTGTTTCCCTCCAGCGCCGCATCTTATAATACAATACCGGCAAGTCATGTTTTAAATCCGACTGGTTGAGGGCCGACAGATCCCGTCTCGATGCAAGTTTGCAGAGCAGATGCGTCGTCCCAGCCTTACATCTTACAGAAAGTTCGTGATCCCACATGCAAGTGTGAGTCGGATCACTGACGGACCACGGTCAAGCGTGCATCAACGATACAAACATGACATTGGTCTACCTGTGCGTCCTGCTCCCATTCCTCTGATCCCTTATCTTTTGACTTCCACCCCGTTCCCAGCGACCCGCTTGTTTCCGAGGCTTCTGTCAGAGATTGCATCCAGAGGACTCGAACGTGCTATGAGAGCAAAACGGACTATCACTCGTCTTTACACTCGCTGCCCTTCATGCTCGACCATTCCTGAACCGGAAACAGCGCCTATGTTAGGCAGTGTGATTTTTCGTTCAGACTGTCACCTCGACGTCGCTTTATGGCGGGAAGCGAAGGGGAACAGAAAACTTCTACGCACTCATTCAGCCCCCGCTATCCCATTTCATGCGCGCAGTGGCTAGATCTCGACGTCTCGTAGAAAAGCTGGCACCAATTATTATAAGCTAGATACATTCAGTGCGCCGATTGCAAATTACATCCGGCCATGTTTGTCGAACTCGGAGTCCCTTGCGGGTACGCCGGGTAGAGAGTACCTCAAAGAAGGTCTCTCGAGTCATGCCACCCCACGGCGAAGGTGTTCGCACAGAAATGTCCTTCTCGTGAACACCAACTTCTCGAGTGCCGGTACGAATGCGTCGCCAGAGGCTGAAACCATCTTGCCTCATCCCAGGTGATAGCATCAGCACGCGTGATACTGTCTCTCACGCACGCACATCGACCGTCTATGCTTACATGTCCAGTCAAGGCCGCCCGTCCGACACGGGCGACAGCGGCGAAGAGCGTCGCCGCCGCGAAACACGCGCAGAGATACCCAATCAAACCCGCAAACCGCCCGCCGTCGAGCGCGAACCCTGTGTGGCATCGCCGAGGCTGGGAGAACGCGCCGGGACGAGCGCAGACGCGATGGGGGCGCTCAGGACGTTGCCCACGCCACGCGTACAAAACAGGAGGCCGTACATGGACATGGAGAGCAGCGGGTCCTCGCCTGCATCGGTCAGCATCTGTCGCCGGCCGGGGTGAGACGCGGACGCACGTGAGAGTCGACGGATAAAGGCCGACCACAGGGTGCTCCAGCCGCCGGCGACGAAGCCGTACGTCAAGACAAACAGCATTACACCGACGACGTCGCCGATGGCACCCCAAAAGATAGCAGTGCGGAGAAGCGATAGGATAGAGAGGATAAAGGCGATCGGCCAGGGCTTGAAATAGTCTGACAGGAAGCCGACAAGGAGAGGACCAAGAGCGGTGGATCCTAGCAGATCCCGTCAGAGGCGTTTACAGTGCGAGTGGAAAAAGCGTGCCGTTTAGTAACGCAATCGCAAGGGACGTCAATGCGCTATCGAGATTGAGCGCAGTTGTGAATGCTGCAGAATCAACCATTCGAAATCACCGGATAAGCATCGAGATGGCAAACGAACAGGTGATGTAGACCAAGGGCACGAAGAACGCGAAACCTTGGAAGATGTTTGCGGCGACAAGCGTCCACCACGTCCGGTCGCGCAACGTGATCAGTGATACGCGTGGGGAACAGCCATGGGTAGGTAGCTGCGGCATACGTGGCTTAATGAATATTAAACACGGAAATAGGAAAACAAGGGTGGTGATCGCCAAAATTCGTAGTGTCAAGAACAGACCGTAAGCCTTGACCAAAGACGGGAGGACAAACGGGAAAACGAGGCCTCCAAAAGCCGCACCTGTCTAGACAGTCAAGTTGGCTTGTTGGAAACCTTGTAACTACCCTTGCCTGCAAAGAAAATTCCATTTGCGAGGCCCCTGGGTTTAAAAAACCATTCCGACATAAACATGATGCATGGTGGGTAAATCAGGCCTGTATTCATGTTAAGGGCTGTAAAATTTGTAGCAAAGCAGGCCTCGTACCTCCACCAATCCCATACATGACACCTTGGAAAATAATGTATTCATAAACCTTGTAATTAAGATTAGCACCTTCCACTCCTATAACGCTATCTTTGCTCACTTTCCTGGAATAGCTTGCTATCAAAAGACTCGTCCAGCATAGGGTCATCCCAAGGCACATCAGGAGACGAACATGGGACCGATGCCGAGAGATGTATGGATAGACCAAGGGAGCTAGATGTGCAGATTAATACCAATAATTCAGTGGACGCACGGAAAAAAAAGGTGACCTGAGCAGTATATAGTTCCAGAAGTCAATGGCCCTATGAGTGGTATGAGCTCGGATGCGTTTGGTTGGGACGCTATTTCAGGGATTTGAAGATAATACTCTATGAGGACACCGAATGAGAACGGGATGCCCCAAAGTACACCTTCGATGAGGGCAGCAGCAAATAACTAGGGGGAAAGTGGGTAGGGTAGCGAGTCGTCTGCATGCGTTACTCACGAATGACCAAGCTGCGTATCCTCGGTCTTGCGCGGGTAGAGTTGGCTCGAGACACGGAGGGGGTTGAAGTTCCACTTCTTTTGGAATAGCCTGTATGGCGTTCGATGGAGGTAGAGCTAGAGGCGCCGATTTTAGATAACGCACTGCGTCGAGCAGTGGTGCGACCACAGTAAAGAGTAAAGAGAAATAACTTCGCAGCATGAGTTGTTACCCATACACTCTCAGCAAATCTCCGAATAAATACGGGACCACTGACCTTACTCATTGAATATACAAGATGGTGATCATATCAATCGACCAGAGTACCATTGAACGACTCGGTCAGTCTCAGCGTAATTGATGGCGCGCCCGTGGAAAGCCACAAATCCGTGGCTAACGTCGCCAAGATCGTGAATACGACGTTCTGCTGGCTTTCCCAGAGTGTGTGAGTGCTCGCCATTAGTTCGGCCTTCTAAAATCGCCTAGACGTCGTGTTGATCAGCAAGCGTAAAACATTGTGACCGCAACTTTAATAGGACCGTTGGCCATGCCCGACGACCCTCCCACCGTGCTCATCTGAGGCTTTCTCCCGGCTGTCCTCGAAACTGTATTCATCGCGGAAGTGCGCTGGCAAGGCCGCGATGAACATGGTGCACGAAGTCAGCCGCGAATAACAGCCGGCTGTTGCAGTGCCTCTTCCGACTGTATCTCTCCCTGCAGCACCCGAGGCCACTGTTCCGTCTGCGGTTCTGAACCTGCTCTTCTGCAGTAATATCGCAAGTGTCGCGAAGATGTGGAACCGAAGGGCGATGAATAACCATTGGAACTAGGTCGGGTGATCGAGAAACAGTGCTCTGATGACTAGACAACTTACGCAACTAAGGATTCGCAATGCTGGTGGGAATGTCACCGCCATGTGCATAGGATCGCCAGCTCGGCGCCACCACGTCTTCGAACTCTCGGCGTGCAGGGTCGCTCGTCAGCGGGAAATCATGACGTGTCGCAGAACTGTACATCTTGTTCAAGACGTGCAGTCTGAAACGCGGAGGATGGCCTGAGAGCCTGAGGGCTTGACACACTGACCGTTTGTGCATGGTCGCGCCTCCTATGGGAAGTGTAACAGGACGGGACCGCTTGAACCTACCTGGCGCACCGGGGCCGAAAGTGAAAAAGCCAGCCTTGGGACAATCCGTCCGCTTGTGGTACTCGGTCCCTGACCTCCGCGTTTCTGACGCCCCCAAGGAGCAATTAGCCAGCTATTGATCGATATGAATGATTGACATCGCCAGATCATACTGTAAAGTTGCCGAGTTTGCCTGGCCCTTGCGGTGGCCAATCGCGCTCGATATCAATCAACCTCCCTTGAATCAAGCGGTGAGACGCATTACTAAGACGAGTAGCACCTAACGCGACAAGTTTCAAACATCAAATTATTCCCTAGCATCATTGACTCCCGCAGTGACAGACAGATGTCAATCGAAAGTTTACATAACTACTTCTCGAGATGTTGTAACATGGAATCACGTTCACCCCACGGGCCCAACGACAAATGAGGGGAAGTTCTAATGCTATAGCATGCTTTGGCGTGGCTCAGCCAGCGTACTATACATCCAACACACCTGACTAGAAATACACCCAAAAACCGAGCGATACACGAGCGAAGAATGACATGGCGCTCCTCAAAGCGCGTCATCAAGGGGGCATTGCGTATCGTTCCATCGTACCCCGAGGGGTGGGTCGTCAGAAGAAACAAGGGTCAACGATCAAAACTCTTTGGGCACGAATTTCCGCCCACTCTCGCCAAGCGCACGCTCGACGACTTTCATCGCCTGCAGCACGCGCTCTTCTTCGAACCGCCGCCCGATCACTTGTACGCCAACGGGCAGCCCATGCATCGCCTCCGCATCATAGACGCTGTAGGCCCCTTTCGCGACCACACCCATCTGTGTGTATGTCGCGCTCCTCTGGAAATCGGAGGGAAGCGCATCTGTGTCCTTGTCTACAAACGTCACTGGCAACACGCCGGCGACGGCGTCGACCTAGGGACACATCACGTCACACACGTGTCAGGAATAGTAGCACCATGACGCACGATGTTGCATATCATTCCCACTGCGGCGGACATGAGCGTGACTTTCTCGGAGGTACCGGTCGGAATGGCTGGCATGGAGTGTGGCACGCTGAGGATAAAGTCCACGCCCTGGACATCCAAAGCATCGAACCATCGTCGACAATATTCATCTCGAGCGACGGCAAGCTCGCGTTCCTCAGACGCGGTCTTGGGGTGCAATTTCTCAACCAGCGAGGCATACATGACATCTCCAGTCATCTTGCGTGTCAATAGAGCGATGAATTTCTTGACAAACAAGGGCATATCCAGGAGCGCTTTGGAGCCACTCATGACGGGATCCAACTTTTCGTCTTTACGTAAAGGCTTGAAAAATCCGGCCCCTTGTCACGAGATAAGTACCACACAAAAAAGGGATAGATCCTGGGCGTAAGACGCTCACCTTTATCAGAGAAGCACAGCTGTAAAGCGACGCTAAAACCCTCCATAATGGGCGGCGGAGTGCTGGAAACATCAGTGTCGGTGTGCATGAGAAGACATGATATCGCAATACTCACAAGTCCACGACCTCATGCCCCTGTTTCACCAGAGAGTCGACCGCCCACTCCAACGCCCGACGGCAAGCTGGGGAGGGAGGCACGATGCCTATCAAAAAAGGATAAATGAACGCTGACGATAACGAAGAATGCGATGTGTCGCCCACCATCTTCCCATACGACCCCCCATCGTAATTTTTGGTTCTGAAGATCAACTGGCCTCCACGGTAATGGAACGCACTGCCATACACATCAATAATCACATCATTTCGCTTGACGGCCAAGTCGGAGCTCACCGTATAATCGTAGTTCCATGGGCGCATTTCCACGACTCGCTTCCAGAATTCCTCCAAGTCATCCAAACGCCGTGCCATTGGCGACGTAGACGTCCCAACAAACTCCTGACCAGGCAGTGGTGGCCGAGCGCCCAACGATGGGAACCTGCCTAGGGACGACCGCATACCGTATATGCCGCAACAATGCGCAGGCCATCGCACGCTCCCGCCAATGTCCGTACTGACTTCGATGAGGCTTCCTCGGCTAGCCAGAAGGGCACTCCCGCCACCAGTCGAAGCACCGCTCACGAACTTGGCGTTGTACGGGTTGCTTGTGCGACCAAAAAGATCTGAAGCGGTTTCTAGGCCCAAGAGTCCAGGAGGGGTCGCCGTCTTCGCATGTATGATCGCCCCGGCGTCCTGCAAGAGGCGAACGATGGCGGCAGACGAAGACGCAGGTTTGTTGACTCTGGATGAGTAGCCCATGGTGGTGTCGTAGCCCTCGATGTCGATGCAGTCCTTGACGCTGACGGGGACGCCGGCGAGTGATTGGGGGCGTTCGTGTTCGTGCACGGCCGACTTGGCGTCGCTGCGAGTCGGGGACTCGGGGGCTGGAGAGAGCGTGGCGGGCCGCAACGTGACGGCAGCGAGACAGTTGGTCGCTTTCTGAGCCGAGACGAGCTTCTTGCCGTAGGCTTCCAGTATGGCTGAACGAGAGAGTGTGCCAGCCTCATGGTGCTGCACGAGTTCGCGGAGAGAGAGGTCGAGAATTTTGTTGTCCTCTTCAGTGCAGCTCTCCGAATAAGAAACGGGAAGGGCGTCTAGCTGTTGTTGACGCTCCTGGCGCTTGGCAGCACTGAATGCTGTCAGGAAGGAGAAGAAAAAAAAGGACAGGAACTCACCAGTCCTTGCGGTGGGGGGATGAAAAGAACATGGTGGGCAGCCGAACAGATGGCCATGATGGAAGTCGTGTATTTATGGCCGTCTGAAAATCACAAGTCCATTATCGCGGGTGGCGCCAAGATGAAGTGTTTTACATACAGATTCGGACCCTGCAGACCACCCAGGGCAGAGAGACTGACAGTGGCATTGGCCTGAATATTAGAAAGACGTGAGAATGAGACCGCCTTTGTCCCACCCAAACCCACTGTCAGCGCAAAAGCGAGGGAAATGTTAACTAACACACGAGGTCGGATCGCAGCCTGAGAACATTGCGATGAGCGTGGGAAAATAGGTCACCTTCTGACGAGGCGGGGTTAACGAGCTCGTCCGCAACCTCGACCAAGTTCCCAACGTTTGCCTCTCCAATTTCGATCTCACTAGTGTTTACATTTTTGAGTTCATGTGTCGAACAGAAATGCCTATACAATTTCATTTCTATTCTGATATTACATAATGCATCCGCGCCACTATCTGTTGCGTTGTCATCGCTCCTTTGTCAGAGATATCCCCAA
This sequence comes from Tubosaeta aff. alveolata, assembly GCA_038094535.1. Lineage (NCBI taxonomy): Eukaryota > Fungi > Basidiomycota > Agaricomycetes > Boletales > Boletaceae > Tubosaeta > Tubosaeta aff. alveolata. Next base: position 3,999 of record JBBPUG010000844.1, on the reverse strand, counting down.
TGTTGACGCCTGTCAGGCATCGTACAGCTGTCAGGCTGTCATTTAGACTCGACCATAAAATCGGAAGGTTTGGAACAAGAATTGGACGGAAACCAGATCGCGCACTTCTTAACATATTCAGCGAGTGGTTCGTCGGGCCGGTCACCATCCACGGAACAAACGGCGCTCCGAGATGCTGATTTGGAAGCCTGTAAACGCTCGAGAAGAGATCTGATGACATACGTACAGGCGGAGATGATAAGCTCACCGACGACACATTTAAGTGTGCTATATAAAGCAAGCTGGAAGATGGGCCTTTGGAACCATGTTCGGAACAAACTATCGCCCTATCCCGGATCTGGAGTACGCCTTCAAATGGACTTGTCTTGCAAAATGCTAAGGAGAAACATCACGTGAAATGGGCGTGACACGTCAACAAATGTCAACACTCTGTGCCACTCATTGAGTCATTCAACGATCATCGCGTTAACCGCGTCCAACATGCTACTGCACTCATCTAGCCCGCTCTCCCTATCATGTTCGACACCCAGCCGGTCATCATACTATTCAGCACGGAGCCACCAGCCCATAAATTCATCGCCTCTAGCGTCTCCAAGCTACTCGTCTCCAACCCACCATTCGCACGAGCGGCGGCGGGCACAATACAAATCAACGATGCCTGCTTCTCATCATTCGCCAGCCCTCCAGGCTTCTGCGAAGCTCCTTTTTCGATCCGCCATGCAAACCCCAGCGGACCCCCAGAAAACTTTCCTTCGCGAACGTTTGCAAGCCCGGTGTAGAGAACACGCCCAAAAACTTCGCGAACGTGCCGTCAACTCCCGTAGAAGCAGCGACAGATCTTCGGATGTATTCATGGACTGTGATGACGATGATGAGTCAGATGACCTCATCATGCAGGACGAGGTGCGTTTCCGCTTACGGGTTCCGTGCGTTCCGTTGATAAAGATGGGGGACGCAGCTCTTCCGGAGAATCGTCCAGAGCACAAAAAATAAGATGAAGCATTCATATCATGTCTCTTACGCCCTCGAAGTCGGCTCCTCATTTGACCCGGACGTGGATGATGCCAGGACCTGGGAACGCGAGCTAAAGGGCAAGTCGTCTCGAGCGTGCCACCTCATGTTCCCTTATATGTCATTCAGGAAATACTTTGGGTGACACAGAGCCCACTCCCGACGAACTGGAAGAAGAGGAACTGCGCGAATACGCCGAACAATATACAGCGCTTGCAGACTTTGCGGATTTAGAAGATTTGGACTTTGTCAATGACGACTGGGCACTGAGTGATGTTGACGACATGGATTCGTCACGGATACACGAGACAAGTGATATGGATGTGTCGTAATCACATTTGCCCCTTTCTCTTCTAACCATATTTTGTATTAATGTCGTGTCACTGTTCTTGATTCAGGACTGGATTATCTATGATTCGGATGACACATCGATTGGCCGGATGTAATGGATCGTCAATGCATTCCGTTTTCTTCGCGGCGTTCACATCGAACAACTAAAGCAATTCAGCGATCATAATTCCACGCAATCCAAAAGTCCAGATGAACGCAAGCAAGCTTTCCTGAAACTACCTCGGTATTCCGTCAAGACGGGTTTGTGCAGATCCCGAAAGCGCTCGTGTTCAATTTGCTCTTTCTCCGCATGCATTTGGCACCTCGGAACATCTCGGTCAGTAATTGACAATCACTTTGACTTCACAACCTGAATGCAATACTACGCCGAAATAAAATACTCACGAGGTCGCTAGTAAGTTTGGTCTTATCTTGTCGATATTGCGTGATTCAACTGTCAGACCAAGCTTTCGATGGGGATGTGGATTAACCCACTGATAGAAACGAGCCCTGCGCTTTTGAATTAATTGACTCAGGGGTATTGATGTCGAGATGTGGGGCTTAGGATGGGGTAGCCACGCGCACCGTGATCATGACGTTCTCGGTAAATCCATGTGTCTTTGGGTTATTGAATGATTCGTGATCGATGGCATTTGCGGGTCATTACGGGACAACTTCAAGCGATTTGGTGGTGCCTATCAGTCCCGTTCTGCTTGCTTTCCGTGGCCAGGCGTTTGTTCACAGCCCAGAACGACCTTGTGGGATATTATACTCTGAGGCCCCATCACGAAGCCACCATGTTCATGGTAAGTGATCGTTGCACCATTCAGGTTTAATTCTTCAAAATTTAACATTTGAACTTTATTATCAATGAAAGCGCCCCGTACAGCTTCAACTCGCACAGAGCGGCTCAGTGCTTTACAGGGTTCTCGTTCCCCTCCGTGAGCCAACGAGGCACTCAGACTATGCCAGCAGGCTTGGAGGCTCGTTGCCTGAAAATTCTCAACGAGATTGTCACCATCTCACAAGGCATCCGCACTTCTGCACTGGCTCATGCAACCCAGCGAAACCTAGATGCGTTCGAAAAGCTTCGTCGCCAGCTGGAATCGGTCCGTATATCTACTGACGCCATCATCGAGGTCATGACCAGAGCTTCCCTCACGGATTATGCCATGGACGAATGATTAACCGACTGGCTGCTCAGTGGAGAGCCCCGCTCGTGTGTGAGCAAGCTGAAAGAGATGGACGAGATACTGGCGCCCATCGCGGATCTAGTTCGACCCGGTCGCACCCGCGCCGGACCTCTCGTACCGGCCGAGGACAAACTGGCCATATAGTCATCTTCGATAAGCACGCGGACGTTTTCCGTTTCTTGCTCACTCCCAATATTTGGTGGGTCTCCCCTCATTCGCACGTATGCGTGACTGACTGCTTCCCAGGAATCGCGAAAGACTCGTTTTCCAGCCTCTCCAAGCGGATGTACTCCCCATTAGCGAGATGAGCCATGAACCTCAGGGAATCCAGATGATCCACGGAAGGTACGTATCGTTATTTCGAAAGGAGTCTGTTTATGTTGTGAACATTTCGTCGTTTGTATGACAAGGGAGTGCGATAAGAAGAGTATACTAGCGTCAAACACGGACCAGACAACGGCAACAAAAGTAAGTAGAAGCTCCTGTGTCTTACAAGAACCTGCTGACGACTCCGGTCGCTAAGGTCAAAGGCTGGACGAGGTGTCACGCTGGATGGCTGCGTTAGATTGCACGCAAAAGCACACCAGTACGCTAAGGCTACGTCAAGAAGGCACTTGTAGGTGGTTTCCCAACACGAACGTTTTCCAAATGTGGAGGACTGGCAGGAATCACTTTTTGTGGTTGCATGGCAAAGGTGTGATATGATACTCCCTGGGTCATCCGCGTTACGCTTGTATAGCTGGTTGTGGAAAGTTGGTATTGATGTGAGTCTGTTGTTACTCATAGCCATCCAAGCACTGACATCTTGCAGGGCGTCCACGATCGAGCATATGAAAAAAACACTGCGAGATGGGGAAGTAGTGGTATACTTTTACTTCGATTTTCAAAACGAACGGTCCATGAACCCATCAGAGATGATGCGCTCTCTGCTCTCTCAGTTGTTGGACCACCTCCGTCATCGTGGTGTTGATCTTGGCGACCTCCCAAAAAAGATACTAGATGAGAAAAGCACCGGAGCTCTCTCACTCGGTAACCTCGATAGACTTCGTGATTTGGTATCACGTACTTCGAGCTTTTTCCACTGGGAACCCATCATAGTGATCGATGCTCTCGACGAGTGTACGGACATCGAAGGACTCTTGCATGCTGTAGTCCAATTGAACGATGGCGATGTTCGGCTGTTGGTGACGAGCCGAACCCAAGAGGACGTGGCGCGCCATTTTGCAGGACTTCAGTCGCTTTCCTTCAACGACGTGATCAAAGACTTGGCAGCGGACATAGAACTACATATTGAACGAGAACTTGCCTCGGAAAATAGGCCGAGGTTCGCAGACGCAGAGCTCAACAGAGAAATGTCTGCGAGATTAAACGAGAAAGCCGAGGGCAGGTAATGTCTTGTATTGCGAGTTATTGCGTTATTTATTACCACTGTTCACCAGGTTCCGATGGGTGCAGTGTCAACTGG
>JBBPUG010000843.1:2505-14850 GCA_038094535.1 Tubosaeta aff. alveolata | reverse complement strand
CCTATACCATCTTTGCAACTGCTTGCAGTTCCTGCAAGGCTGCCAATAAAACCTCGTATCCCAATATTCAGCTCCGGCGTATTCGGTCTTTGCAGGTTGATTATCGACCTGAACAGTCGATCCAACCAAAAGGGCGATTCCGTAGCTGTCTCCCTTGAATTCTCGGTCCCTAAGACAAAGCTCGTCAGAGAACAAGCCATGCTCGAGACATCGACCAACGCTAAAGCATAGAGGAACGGGTACGTCTCACCGCAGTTCCCAAAGTTGGTGCCTCCTTTTTCATCGACCTGATTCTCTAGCGTAATGGACTTTCCCCAAGGGTCTGCCACGTTGTAAGGTGGTCCGAAGATACCTTTGATATAATCAAGCCGCTTTCTCCCTGCCTTTTCTTTCCACCCCCTGTTGAACGGAACTCCTCCGATACTGGCTCCAAGGGAGAAATACCACGTTTTCCCCTTGTCCTTGCTCACCCAAGTAATCTGCGCAACAGCCGGTCTCCACAACTGAAACTGGCACAACGCATTAATCCACCTCGCATAGATGACGACAAGGGGGAGATAAAACTTTTTGGCAGTCGCAGTCTTGGGATCAGGCGCTGGACCCATAAGAGATAGGAATGCGCCAAGGAGATCAAAGATCAGGAAGAAATCTTGCTCTATACCGCTGGGGGTCCACTTGATTTTCTCCAAGGGAGTGATGTTGTTACCAGAGCGGAGTATCTGCATATTGTTCACCTTTTCGTCGCGCCACTTGGCGTCACTCCATTGCGAAGTATCGCCCAGATTCTTGCTGATAACAAGCCTGAGGGCCGGATTCATGGGAGAATAGCTGCAGCACTCACGGCTTCAATAAGTCGATCTTTTCGTACAACCGCTTGAGATCTGCTTGAGCACTGGTTGGGGCACCGTAGTCAGCAGGCTTATCAGCGACTGCTTTAAGGAACTGGAGGATCTGTAGACATGATCAGAACACGATGTCGCGCAGCAGGCAAATTATACTTTGGTGACCGTCCATTTGAACGCCTTTTTAAAGTCAAGTTTGTCTTTGAATGCGAGGATAGGATCGAATTCAGACATATTGGGGGCAAGATGCGACTGAGGGAGGATGAGAGTTGTCTGGGGGTAGACAGAGCGGACGGGATGCGGCGAAGAAATCTTTTATACCTGGAGGGCGCGAGGGGTGAAACTGGATATCAAGCGAAATGGACTCTGAAGTGTGTAACAATAGCATTGGGGCATGACACGTTCGTGCGTGTTCGAGGGTTAGACCTTGGATGGCCGACCCGTGCACTAGACTCTTCGTGAGGCCTGGAATCGAGTGTTCCACGGAACATTGTTCTACATGGCTCTCCGTCCGAACATCGCAGCGAAGCGAATCTTATAAATAGAAGCGGTCGGATTCCCGCAACACCCGAACACTAGTCTGAAGCGAGAAGAGTGAGTACTTTTCGCGGGTTCGATGCTCACCATGATTTGTGACAAACGGGATAATGTTCGCTGGCTTGAGGTTCGCACCTAAGGTTCCTCGTAGACAGCCTACTGCCAACAGCACGATCTGACTTTCTTTTACACTCTTCGCATCAAGCACTGAGTCTCGGCGCGGAGATAACAACTGCCTCTTTCGCTCCTGGCCTGACTTCGCCCTCGAAGTTGGGATGTTCGAGTGTGCCAACTGGCCCATTGAGCGGAGCAGACATGCGGAGTGAGAAACCATCACGCGGGTCACATGTCCAATGGCCCTCCGTGACCAAGCTTATATCAGGATGAGTATGACACCCCAGATACTCCAGTCTCCACTCCTCCGTCTTCGTCTTTGACCATCAGTTCAGATTGTACGTCCGCCCCGTCTCGTCCTCTTCCTCGATCTGATGTTGATGCTTGTGCTGGTAGATATTCTTACATGGCGCCTCAGGGCTGGACTGATAACGTGTACGACAAACCCCTCTGGGCTGGCAAGACAGGTGATGTCGCGTGGGGCTTGAAGATAGATTTCGGTCTCAAGAGCGCCCAGCCTATCTGGTCTCGCAATCCGGTGTTTGGCGATGCGTTGACCATCTTCAAGGCTACAGCGCCAGACGGGAAAGACTACTTCTATGTCTGGAACGCTCTCGCGTTTACGGTGTTCCGCTTCAAGTCGCAAAGCCAAGGGGAGATTGAGAATACCATTACAAAGTTGGGAGGCGTGGAGGGAAACTTGACCGGGCTGGCTCCGCTGCAGCCAGTTACGGAGCTAATATAAATACTCGAAGGAAGGTACGAAACAGATTCCGTGTTTACTGCGATGTCTGTACCCGACAAGACATTCATTTCGTTGCGTGCATCGAACCCATGGTGGTCAGCGTATTGTCTTGAAGTAGAGGCACATCTGGGCGGACTCTCATTACTTGAGTAAACACTTCCTTCCGTGATTCATGGTTCACCAAATGAGCCCCAGTTCCCTTTACGCACCTTTGTTCTCGGACACACCTGTCAGACAACCCGCCATATTGATGTCCCACCGGGACGACGGGAGCCTTGAAAGTCATGTTGTTGGGCTCTCCGGGGACGAAGAGGCCAAGAAGCACATTGTCGTAGCTTCTCGCTCCTCAATTTGACGTAGCTATGGGTAAAAATGGGTGTGCAATCAGACAGACATTGAGACCTGCGACCACAGACCCATTCCGCTCGATCAAATAATACCGTAACAGCTCGATGATTCTGTACGACAGGGATTTATCATCCTCCCTCCAGAAAAGAAGACGCAAGGTTCGTTCGCATCCTAGATAGAACCGAACCATTTGCATCTAGTGTGGCGGTGGAAGATGTCTGAGAGAGACCAATGTGCGAGCAGGATCAAGGACTTATATTTTGCGTGTGGCGCCCACTTTTGTCTGTGCGTAATTGAAGGTTGTTGCAGAGCAGAGCAATACTTGTGACCAAAAGCATGCTGGTGACTGGTGCTAGTCTGGTGCGGTCAATAGGACGAGTTTGTGTTGTCCGGGCCGTATCACCGTTTCCAATGCATATGAGGGAATGGTAATTACTTACCTACTTACCTTATGTATGAATCTGGTCTACTTGTAATCGTGAGAATTCAGGCCTGCCCTTGTGGCTCACTCGATACCGCCATGGGGCTTCACCAAGGATTTGTCCTGGTGAGTCGACCGTCATCTTTCCCACTTGCAATATCTTGATTTGTGCACAGGTGCAACGGCCCAGGAGCAATTCAGACCGCATGAAATATCCTGTGCGTCGACCCATCCAACTCTTTCCCTGTTCGCCATCTTGACTTGTACATAGCGCACGTCTACGAAGACGGAATCGCGGTCTACGTTCATGTCTGCGCCCCCATCTCCTACCATTGGACACCCTTCCCTGCCCGTAATCGCCGTCCAAGATGTGCCTGGCAGCACACAGACACAGGTTTCATATATGCGCGAGTATGCCATCTTCACCTCCACAAGGCACACACCCCTTCCAAACAATCTCCCCACATTTATCGTCACCCTACCTGATACGTCATCAGCCCCACTTGTCACCCAACCACCCTCACTTCATGCAGATCAGCCGACTAATATCCTCTACGCATACACTCATACGAACTTCGTCCGTTCCCCCACTGCCTTACTTCCTCCTTCTCACATTTTCACAGAATTCCGAAAACTATCTTGCAATACCCTTCAATGAGGGCGACCTCAACGTGGCGAAGTTGATCCGCCCCCGTGATCCCAGCAGTTCCCCTGTCGTTCGCTGTGAAACTTCTCGTAACCTCTCGTTGTCTATCAGTTGTGAGGACTCCAAATACAAAATTTCCCTCTCTTCGGGTTCTTCAATCCGCACGCTTTTCCAGATACTAAAGCCGGATCCCGAAACCAATGTTTGGACTTTGTCCTGCCTTACCTACACTAGTCGTAACAAATCTCCTGGGTGTGTCAGGTTTGGAGAGATACGTGGAAACATATCTGGTTCCAATGGTGGTGGAGCTACGCTGAGCATTACAGCCAAGATACCCGAAGAAATAGCCGTGTGGTGGACCTTGAGAGAAGGTGATGAAGATAGCGTTGAATGGGTTGTTCTTTGTGCGGTCTTGAACCTACTTGAGCAAGTTCCATCACTCTTTTTCTCGAATACATTCTCATGACTGATTTCCTTAGCGATGAGATTATGAAGGCCACCGAGAAAAATTCTGCGCCTACATTTCAACCACATTTAATTGACCACGCTTCTCCCGCTAGGAGCATCATCCCTATCCCCTCTCCTTTCTCTTGTTCTTCTCCAGCGCCACCTACATTATCTGAAGTTCGTACCCCACCTCCTGGCTGGACTGACGATCCAGAGTACATGTCTGAAGATTACTACTGGGCCAGTGAGTCTGGTAGTCTCAGGAACTCCCTGGATGAGCATTACGGCCTCGGTGACGCTTGGCCTATCTGGACTCGTGACCCCGATTCTGGGGATGTCATGTTTATCTTCAAGGCGTCGCCTTCCAAAGGCATGACGTTCTATTATGTTTGGAATGGGATAGAACATTCGGTGTTCCGTTTTGTGGAGGTAATGCTGGAGGAAATAAAGAACCAGATTCAAGCCCTGGGAGGGGAGGGAGGCTACTTGGGGGAGTTGAAGCTAGAACCGGTTAACGGTAAGTAAGCAGAGTCAAGCAGTCCGATCGCTGCTCCACCGGTGAGTACATGGATCTATTCACGCTCGTTCGTTTAGAGAATGCATGACACTCACTGGCCTAGCCAGTGCGCCAGTGCATCACATTTCTGGCCATTCACGAATCACACTATTCCTTCCCTATACTGCGCATGGTTTGTTTCATGTTCATCTCACTTACATTGTCCAGTCTAGTAACACTAAAGTAGCTCGCATTATGTACAGTCCTTTGTCCTGACCCTTGTCTTGACTATCTGTGCTCGACCTGTGTGAATTTTCATCTCGTGATATGCCAGCACTTAAGATGCGTACTAAAGCCCTCCTTGTCCTAAACAGCTCTCCACCTGATGATTCCCTTGATCCCAGTCTACATGAACGCTGACCCTGCCTTCACCCCCATTGGAGCGTTCAGCGACCGTCTTGATTTTAAAGATGCCTATACATGGGGTTGCGATCGTGTATCTGATCTCCCGTCTTGATGTTGTATGATTTGCAATACTAATCACTTGTTGCATAGATCGTTCAGTTTCTTGGGGAAGTTGCTGCCGACCCAGCTGGCCATGGGGTTTCGATCACAAACAGTTCAGTTCTCCACCTCCTTCACAAACATATCGACGCGCTGAAAAAGTAAGCACTACCACCTGGATCGTAGTGATTCAATGCCAACAAGTCTTGTCTAGCGGTGGACCTACCAATGCATGGGACCCACTTCCCGACGTCACCTTCACGATACCCCCGCCACCACAGCACATACTGCGTGATGCTCAAGGTGCAAGGCAACTGGCACCCACGGAAAAGATCCAATGGACCGCGAACACAAACTCGGAGACTTTTTTCGTCATTTATGACCTCCTTGGGGCTTTCCTGTCCCTCATGGGCCCAGCGCCGGAGGCTGGCACACCCAAGAACTTTTTCCTCCCCTTGGTTGCCATGTACATGAGATGGTGTATTGCCTTGGCAAACAACGCTGCAAGCTTTCTTCCGGCCGTCGCTCAGATTTCCTGGATACGCGATGGTGATGCACTTCCGACGTACTTCTTCATCGGTGCGAGCCTGGCGGGTTTTGCCAGGGAACCTGGGGTTCGGGGGAACAGCCCAAGTTGGGAGGACATGGCCAGAGAAAAACGTTGGCGGTACCTTGAACATATTCTAAAGCAAGGAGGCCAATACTTGGCATGCGATAACTCGCCCAAGCGAATGCAGAATCAGGACGGACAGAACGGGACCAGGTTTGGGAACTGCGCTGAGACGTATCCATTCCTGTATCTTTTAGCGTCAGTAGGCGACACCATGTGTGCGTATTCATAGCATACCTCTGCTGACACATGCCCTCGTAGGAATCGGCCCAGACTTGCGGTCAATTCCTTTGGACTCGCTCTCCCACTCAGTGTGGTTGGGCGTAGCCCACACTATGACGGAACATGTTTCTGGAAAAGGATCATGGGACCTTGTGCGAACTGCAAGTATCTGATAGAAACGTACGGGGCTGACAAGGAGCACTTCATGCGGAAGGGGCTTGAACGTATGCCGGACTTGCAAGCCCCAAGTAAGTGTGTAACATCCGTACGTATGATACCTTCGGCGACCAACCCAGAAGTTAATACCCTGTGGCTACTTGACAGTGCCCATTGCTTGGTTCATCTGGAAAAAAGATTCTAGGCTGTAGAATTTACATGGTTATGTAGTACTACGGAGTGCTCTGTAACGGTTTTGGAAGATTGACTTACTACAACTCACAGACATTGACAGCGTTTCGTTGATGGATTTGGCGATATCATCGAAGAGCAGGACTCAAGATTACGCTGGGTAATCCCTTTGTTCTACATCAGCATGCATGACGAGCACGTTCAGGCTGGTAAACGTTGGTAGCCGAAAGCCGACGGTTTGATACCACACTGATGGGCCGCCCCCTGTATGAGAGTCTGGTACGTGACATTCATGGTCACATGCCTAAAGGAACACTTCGTCTTTGTCGACTATCAGTTCAAATCGTACGTCCACTCCTCTGCCTCGATCCGATGTTGATACAAGTTGTGCTGGCAGATATTCTAGCAACATGGCACCTCTGGGCTGGACTGATGACGTGTATGACAAACCCCTCTGGGCTGGCAAGACCGGTGACATCGCATGGGGTTTGGAGATAGATTTCGGCCTCAAGGACGCCCAGCCTCTCTGGTCTCTCGATCCAGCGCTCGGCGCAGCGTTAACCATCTTCAAGGCCACAGCGCCGGATGGGAAGGATTACTTTTATGTCCGGCACGCTCTGTCGTTTAGGGTGCTCCGTTTCAGGTCGCAAAGCCAAGAGGAGATTGAGAATACCATTACAAAGTTGGGAGGCGCGGAGGGAAACTTGGCCTGGTTGGCTCCGTTGCAGCCAGTTGCGGAGCTATAGACGGTTGAAGCTTCTGAAGGATCATACGACACAGATTCCGTGTTTACTGTGATGTCTGTACTCTACATTTGAAAATATTCATTTCGTCGTGTGCATCTAATAAACACTGATAAGGAGAATTTCATGCGTAGGCAACCTAGACTAACGTGAGTACTTGGGACAGGCTGCTAGACTACAAATAAAAAATGTATATAGAGATGAACCCTATCTCAACCGCTTGAATCAGAAACTAAGAGATCCGAGTCTCTGATTCATACACGCTACTATATGCGGCACCCTAGCAGTAGGATCGTAGCCGGAAGCAATCAATGCCAAGGGTCCAATGTCGTGTGGATGTCTGCCCTCATTTGCCGGAAGTTTTGCTCCATCGAACTTCCCTTCCATTTCTGTCTCTGCGGCGCCAGATGTCCATGTGACCTCACAACAGGGTGCATAGAGCGCTAGGTACTCATGAAATGGGAGCGGGACCTAGTGAGAACATCACACGTTCCGGAAGGGGTGGAAAGATTGTATCTGAACGACCCCTGGATTGTACTCACATGAAAGGGGGAGATAGAAAACATACCTCGATGACCTTCAGCCGCAGTGCAAGGCAATGGGAAAGAGGGCGGGACGGGAATTCAGCGATAACGTCATGTTCTCGGGACGGTTGGTACATTGTCCGGCAATCTCATCAACACGATCATTATCGAGCATCAACACCCAACTGCTGCGGGTTGACAGGTGCTGTTTGATATTGTTGATCAATGTGGTGTATGCACATGACACTGGTACCTCACTCACAAAGTCTGGAATGATGTGGGCCGCCTGCACAGTGACTTGGCTGTCAGGCAGATCATCATCTCTCCAACCGGCGAGCACTCAGCTAGTACTATCGTGATGGATTGCCTGTTCGGATTCCCACATCTCAATAAACAGTGTTCCGTGCAGCACGCGAAGTGGATGAGATCTCCTGTTGAATCCGCCCTTGGGGATGGCCGGCAGGCCTGGTGCCAAAGCGTAACAAACGCCTGATAAGGCGTGCACTGGCTATGGAGGATAGCCTGAGATATGGCGAACACGAGAGCCATCCGCTTCTGCCTCAAAGACAAGGCATTGGATGTATGCGTGGTACAATGTGCTTGGCGGAAGGGTTGTGTTGCTGGATATTGTAAATCAAGCAATGGGTTGTGCCTATCGATCCCAGAAGGTCCCCCACGACGAATCATATTAGATGAATAAGGATTCTGATTTGAAGCGCTCAAGGAAAGCAGGGTTGGACGGTTGAGTTGGCTTCACCAATCACGACCAAAGAATAGTAATCTCCTGGTTGTATATTACTAAAAACACGATGCAGATGAGCTAGAATAATATTAAGACCTGTAACGCACCAATGGCAAGAAAAAGATACAATTTCAAATGCAACGTAGCTAACGACACCTTTGCATAAAAACATGGCTTCTCCCTACTCAGAAGGCGGTGATGATAAGGATCTAAAGAAGTGTGTGTCATGATGATGCATTCCAATAAGGCAACATGTGGACACCAGTTATAAGGAACCGGCCACAGACTCACAGCACCTTTTCTTCTCGTTAGCACTCCAACACCTGTGAAAGTACGCTTGACAAACTCCGTAGAGACAGTAAGCATGCGGGCAAATGAGTGAAGAAATACACTGACAAGCAACGAAGGGCGTCCTACAGGTGACAATCAACGGAGGGGAACATTAGGCCCTGAGGGCGAGTTAGCCGAAGGTGAGAAAGGCGACTCAGCCAAAGGGCAGTACTGACGGGAAGCAAAGGCCTAGGCCGAGCATCCTCAAGTACTAGTAACGACGCATTACCGGAAGTTGAAGGTAAAAAGGATGGGAAACCGACAGGGAAATACTGACGGGGGTTTCAGAAACGAACCGCAGGGACTCCTCGAGCATCATCGACTGGCAGCCAACCAAAATCGCTGTTCAGAGTGTGTCTGTCGCATTGCTCAGTGATGGACAGCACTTTGTGAGTGGCGATCAGAACGGGAAGATTAGACTTCGGAGAATGGAAGACGGGCAAGAAGTCGGGGCGTCGATGGACGCGGGGAGTGCTGTTCGCAGCATCGCGGCCTCACAAAAGTGGATCGCTGCTGGGACGGAAAGTGGTAAAGTGGTCGTCTGGAATGCACAGAGTCGCAAGAAGATCCAGGAGCTCAAACACGAGAAAGCCATCAAACTGGTCAACATTTCACCAGACGGGACAAGGATCGCAACCGCCTCAGAGGACCAGAAAGCCAGGGTCTGGTCACTCCCAGACGGTCAACGGCGGAGCGGCAAGCGAGAGGTTGACTTTCGCACGGTCAAGTTCTCACGTGATAGCTCCGTCTTCGCTGTTGCCTATCGTGGGAGGGACAAAGTGTTCTATCTCGACATCTTCAGCAGCCAGAACGGCAACGAACTTCGCAGTACTGAAATCGCCGCCCTGTCTATCTCCTGGGCCAATGACAGCAACCAACTCTTTGTCTTGTCTTCCGACGCCCACATCCACTGTCTTGATGCGTCTTCCCTGAAGACGCACTCCAAATGGCCGATTCACAGTACCAACGAACCTACTTGCATCTCTCTGTCGAAAAATGGTGCATTCATCGCAGCCAGCGCCAATTCATCCGTCTCATTCTGGGACACTGCTACCCACCAACAAATTGGCTCCGTCATACGCCATCCTGGTCCAGTTGACTCCATGGCCATCTCTTCAAACTACCGTCTTCTGATTTCTGGAGGCACAGAGATCGCATTGTGGGACCTGTGTGGCGTCCTTTCGACTCATGATCAGGTACGTCAGCCTATCTGCTTCCTCTATCTACTCAATCGACTGCCACAGAAACAGTCCCAAACCGTGGCGAAAACAAACCTCAAAGATACATTTGTCCAACTCTGTATCCAGCTTGCGGTTGACCGCAAACAAACGTCCAGTGCGTGCGTTGTTCGTTATCCGAGCCCGTCTGGTAATCGTTGCCTTTATCAGTGAATCTCGAGGAACTCCGCAAAGAACTCACTCAATCTCAACAAATCGTTCGTGTTCACAGGCAAAAACATGAGTGTGAAGCACTGTATGTCAATGGACATGTCTCTGAGGCTGCAAATTCTCTCCTCGACATCAAGAAGTCCATGAATGATCATGATATATCCGACACAATTATCATAGATTGGCTTTCAGGTACGCTTCGTTGCCATTGATTAAAGTTCGGCGCACATTTCCTGTCGTCAGATTTTACGAATAAATGCGTCACCAAACTCGAGTCGATCGCGGAAAACGCGGAGAACCATGAAGAGGCTCTCGCTGCCTATGCCACTGCACTGTCCCTTGGCCCGTCGAGCCCAAATACTTTATTAACCAAGTGGGCAAGCATAGTGTCGCTCCACAGATCGACAGATGAGGCATTAGAAGGTATGTTTTATGTGCCAGTCTGGTTTCGGCTGACGACACGAAACGTTTAGTTTGGGCTCCCAAGATTCGTTATCTACCGCGCGATATGCAATAGCCTCGAAGAGGATGGCCGAGCCACTGAGGCCATCAGGTGTTTTCAGAAAATGCAAAACGACCTAACATCGGACACCAGTACTGATGAACGATCACAATGGGAACTTGGTGAGTGTTCGCAGCGAAACACCCTAGTGCTTGTCTGAGCATGTGATGTAGATTTTCGACGGAGATGCGCTCAGAGGTTGGAAGTGCTCTCCAACGCTGCTTTGGACTCTCAAAACTACAATGAAGCTGAGGCACACTTGTCGACTATACTGTCACTAGACCTTCCGGATCGCGTGGAGATACTGATCAAGCGAGGCAATACACGAACTCTGATGAAGTTGTGGGAAGATGCTTTGACAGATGCTGAGGAGGTACTGTATACCGTTGTTCTGACGCTGCGCTTAAATTAACATAATCTGCAGGTGATCCAACTTGACCAATCATCTCATCGGGGCTATGAGCTGAAACATGCTGCTTTACACGGTGCAAGACGTCACGCGGAAGCGGTTGCAGCCTTTGATACAATGCTAGGGAAACTCACAAAATCCCCAGACCCACGTGTTCGTGGTGAGTTATGACCCCGATGGATTCAAGCATGTCGACTAATACAGTCTGCAGAACTCTCTTCTAGATACGCTGATACAAGATCTATTATTCGACGTATCATCCATGCCACCATCTCTCACATGCCGCGGGTTCTCATCGACATCACCACCGGTTGCCTACTCGACAGATCACAGCAGGCTGAAGCATTCGAGATGCTCCCGATCTTTAATGAACTGGTTTCGTCCATGACAACTGAGGTGGACTATGCATGGATTCGGAGAGAGGTTAAGGAATTCTATCAATATGTGATGTTCTCGCACAAGTGGGAACACGGCGAACCTCATTACCAGCAAGTCGCGCACACCACAGTCTACGAGCTAGAAGCATCGCACGGAAACATTAAGCTGAAAATGTTCTGTTCGGTCGTGCGTCAACTCGGGTTCCGATGGGCATGGAGTGATACGTGTTGTATCGATAAAGAAAACAATGTGATATTGCAAGGGGCGCTCGTCGCCATGTTTGCCTGGTATCGCGGATCATCCCTCACAATCGTTCACTTATGCGACGTCTCATCGCTGTCGGATAAACCAGATGGTCTCCGGAACAGTATTTGGAACACCAGGGTGTGGACGCACCAGGAATACGTGGCTGCCGAGCGGGTCCTGTTTTACACGCAGGACTGGAAGCCCTATCACGGATTGTCACTCGACAATCACAAAGCGTTGCCTATTATCCTGAGGGAGATGGAGGTCTCGCAGGTTTCTACAGACCAGGTGGCTGTCCTTCGACCTGGCCTTGACCGAGTGCGGGAGACGCTGTACCTAGCTTCGATGCGCGAGACTACCCTTGTGGAGGATATCGCATACTCTTTGCTCGGTATCCTCAACGCCACAATTCCAGTCATTTATGGTGAGGGTACCCGTGCGGTTGGTCGACTTTTGGAGTATGTGCTCACTGGATCCGGGGATGCAACAATTCTTGCCTGGACCGGGACCGCGAACGAGCACAACAGCTGCCTACCTATGAATCTCACTGTTTACAATCCACTCATACCGCCTCACATCTCACACATGGATACCACTGACTTGTATCGCACTGTCAACGAATTGCGCTCGTCCCTGCCGGACCTCTCCCTTGCCACGGCACTATACGACCGGTTGAACGGACTGCCACCCGCCACCCTCGCCTCTAGTCGGCTCCAGCTTCCTTGCATCTATTTTCCCATTACACAGCTCCTCCTCACGTCGGGCCCAGACACCAAGACCCAACTGCGCACCTACCATGCAAC
>JBBPUG010000842.1:0-14862 GCA_038094535.1 Tubosaeta aff. alveolata | reverse complement strand
AGGTCAATCCGGCGGGGAGGGCAGAGCGGCGCCCAGGACTTGAATCTGGCAAGATGATAGGCCATTGCGCAGGCCAGAAAGGTATCCCCAACGATGAAGAGCATATTTCCGATGATAAGAAACGTTCGCGAAGTGCTTAGATAGTTTAACCAAGTCGGTTTTTGGAAACTATTTGTTTTCGGGAAAAAGGTGAGATGTTACGAGATGACTAGGCGGGGGCTGACTGCACCTCAAAACAGCTGAAAAGACGCTAACAGCTGGAAAGGACGAAGATCAGCCTGGTCAAACTATTCAAGTGTCAGCTGATGTTAAGCTTGCCTGTTCGCGATATGGAAAGCACAGACTTTGGGGGCTAAAGGTAAGTTATGGCAGGAAAAAAAAAGGACTACATGCCATGAAGAGAGCGATCCATGTACTTTTTGTGACTGGAAAACGCATAAGGGATGAGAGATAACGATGAATCGGTGGACTAACATAACCACACCCGCCACGTAAAGTAACTGGAAGTCATTGAAGTGAATACACATGCTGCGTAGAAGAGACTGCATCTAAACTCACAGATAGACATAAAAATCGATGAGAAGCTTTGCTATGTCAGTTCCATTGGACAGAGCTAGGAATGGTGCTCACCCCGAGGATGTACGTTGACTTGGCCGTGTGATCCATATTAGGGCGAACATCCCTCGAAGATACAGCCAGAAACTCACTGTAGACGACCTGTATAAACAAACTTTGGTGTTAAATGGCAAGGATGTTTAGGCCAAAACACGAACCAAGTTGCCGATGCCAAAACCGTCGAGTTGCCAAATTGTTCGACCAGGTAATAGTCCATGACCCACATAGATAGTGCAGCATGAACAGTTTCGAGCATTCTGATGCACACGAGCATCAACGACCCGACCATGAGCAAGGAAAAACAAATAGGTCCCACACTAGCAACGCAACCTAAGTTTTGTCCGAGTCAAAAAAAGTGTACCGGATGGTCCGGGCAGTTTAACTTGGTGTCGTACCGTCATTTTGAGTCTCCAGGTGTCGCGCTCGTATGTCCTGAAGTAGAAAAAGGCCTGCATGCAAGTAAATCCGTATAGGCTGTCGTTGCAAACAAAAAGTGTGCTGTGAGAACCCGGGTATGAAGCAAGAGGGATGAACTTACACTAAACCAAGGAACGTACCAAGGAGTGGTCCTCTGGCGAGGGAAACTGATGTCGACACAGACATGTTGGACGAGCTACGGCGGTGATATTCACTCCATGCACGCGGGGGGGCCACCACATGGTAATATATAGGCCATGTGAACCTGAGGCGGCAGGGCTGTGTTTGATAGTAATTCTGATGTTGACCTTGGGTCCTATACACTTTGACAAAGTAGTAGTACGATCTCACGACACTGTCTCTCCCTTGCTGTCCATGCGTCTTTAAGACGCGTCTCGCGAAAGGATACCACTCGTGTACCTATAATGTGGCTGTGTGGGCGTGGGAAATGCTTAGTCATACTTAGGACAGAACTTATCCAAGAGTTCCAAGTCTTTACCGCGTCGAAAAGCAGGCTGGAAAAGATCGCGGAAAGATGCTGAGAAAGGGGAAACGTAGATGTGAAACATTCCTTTTTAGGCATCCTCCAACCCAACACCATCTCCTCCTCCTCCCCTCCCTCCAATAATCTCACTGCCGCCATGCTCGACGACGTTGAGATGCTGGACGTTCCCAGCGTTCGCGCGTCTCCACCCTCGCCTCTTGACACACCACCAACCTCACATTCGAGCCACAACTCCGCAATCTCCCCTCACAACGACGTTATCATCCTCAGCAGCCGCGACAACTCTCTCGGCCCTCCTACCAACCCCCGCACACTCGTCCCCGACTCAAGCCACGATGTCAAACCACCCCCTTCCAAGAAAATGAAACACTCGGCTTCCGCCGCAGACTCAAAACCCCCCTCAACTGCGGGCACGGGACCGAAACCGAAGTCGTCGAAATCCCGACCACGCTCTCGTTCTCCAACTCCTCCTCCTCCTCCCCCTCCACAACCTCTTAACACAATCCGACTTGAGATCAAGCTGGGCGGTCCTGAAAAGTACGAGGTTGATATCGCCGCTCTTGCCAAAGCATCCGGTCAGCGACCTCCGACTCCCCCGCCTCCTAAGCCGGTCATCAGCGAGAGTGAAGGCGAGGAGGAGACACATGATGACCAACCAAAGCCCAAACGGAAAAAGGTATTCCACACCCGTTTATAATCCCACCATTCGGGTTTTGACCGTGGTTGCAGAAGAAACCTGTCACTTCCGAATATTACGACGTCACTGACCCGTTCATCGACGACACCGAGCTGAACATCGACAATCGAACTCACTTTGCCCAGACGAAACAGCAAGGTTTCTACGTATCAAGCGGCGAGGTCGCCCTTATGAAGGACATGTCCGGCTGTCCTCTCGACGATCTTCTACTTGCTGACAACCCCTATAGGAGCACGCCCAAGAAGCCAAAGTCCAGGAAAGTAGTTGCAACCGAGCCAGGTCCCAGCAAGCAAGAGGATGGCACCAAGGAACATCCCATCAACCTCGGTGACGATAAGGCTGGGAAGAAGCGCAAGAACTACACTATAGTCGAGGAGAACGGCAAAAAGAGGAAAGTGGTCGACTTGGTATGCTTGCCCTCCTACCCATTGCTATCTTCCTGACTGCCTTCACCAGCGCGATTTCCATCCTGAGCTCCAAGCCGCCTTCGAAGAGCTCAAGGCTGCCATTGCGAAAGGTCTTTGAACAGCCTTCCTCACCGGAGATAGTGGCTAATTGATGCGCAGAATCATGGGATATCAAGAGCAAATTTCCTTCTTCGCTCAAGCCAATTCTCGCGGACGTTGCACTCAGAGCTGTAAGGCTCGGAGAGTATGATGACGACTTTTTCAGTCTCATGCCTGTCTTATTCCCCTATAACCGATTCACGATGACTGTTCGTATCCCGTCTTCCGTGTATCCCGGAGTCATTGATCTTCCCACCAGAAACTCATCAAGAGGACCATATTTCAAGATCATCTCAAGATTTTGACAGACAAACAAGAAGAGCTGCTCGAACAGCTCGCAGCACTCACGAAGGAAGGGTTTCCCAAGGCTAAGGAAGAGTGGGAAAAGAGTGTTGCTGCCTGGGGTACGCCCTGTTTCCATTGTTTAGTCACCGAGCACTAACGTTCTTCGTCTCAGAGAAGCGGCAGGGAAAGACGAGGGTTGAATCGGAGACCGGTACTGTTGCAACTCCAACCGGAGGTGACGGTCATCCAGAAGAAGGTGGTGTTGTTAGTGGAGCGGAGGGAGAAGGCGCTTCAACAACCAAACATGAAGGGTCAAGGGATGCTCATCCTCCGGCTCAAAAGTACCGTCTAACGGAGGCAATGAAGTCGATCATATGGCAGCTCGTCTTGCTGAGTAACGAATGCTGTCGCTTGGAGAACGAGAAGAAGTGCGTTCTATCATTGTCTAAGCCATGTTATTCATCCGTGACCGTGCCTATAGCGAATTAGAGGGGAACAATGCGCAAGTTAGCGAGCAGGGTTCACGCAAGGTACTCTACCAAAAAGTAAGCGGGGCGTGATTAGTACATGAGTGCAAGCTTAGTCCTCGTAATAGATTGTGAGTGCCTTCCCAGCTGGTTGGCTCAATTCGGGCCAGATATCAAGAGAAGGTACGTGATCTTCTTTTGCATTCTGTTCGTTGAATCATTCTCGTAGTGAGCGCGATGAAAAAGAAGCACGAGAAGGAAGCCATGGAACAGGAAGGCTGAACTGAGGCTTCCCGCCGACGATGTGCGGGGGCACATTTCGCTACCGTCTATTATTTAACGTTATTGGGAACACTCCTACTGGCCGTTCGCTCATTCTTTTTGTCCGCTTCTGTCATTGGCCCTGCTATTCCTTATCACGCCTTTTGACCCACGCACGTATAATATCTTCCACTAATGTTTCTACACCTTAGTTTCGTTTATTGTGCTCTTTCTTTGTGTAACATTGATGCTTGGTCCGCCCAAGGAACAATCACGACTCTAGTGCCCTAGAACAGCATATCAGTTCGGGATCACAGTGATTCATCCGACTTTCGGATCAGCCGACTCGGATCGATGATCCGACCATTCTATGTTTTTACGATGCCCTTTTTTCAATAATGATACAGTCCACGTTGTTGTAGCATGCTGCATGCTGAACATAGGATGAACGATGGTGACCAGTGGGTTGCCTGTGCGCGGCGGTTCCTCGTGTCTAATACACCCAAGGAAGAGGGATCTGCATGAAAGCGGGCACGTGCGTCTGTCACCTCATCGATACTGCCCTTAGAGTCAAATCTCTATGAGTGTGTACAATTCTGTCAATGGTCAAGGGAATCGTCCCACAGTGTCTACGAATCCGATGATGAGATGCCCAACACGTTCATGCCGTGGGTTTTTCGCTAATCGAAGGCGGCTCGTCCAATCCGTTCATAGCTGAATTTTCGCGCCGTTTCCAGTTTGATTTCGGTGGAGATATTGAACAAAGTACAAAATTCGCCAGGGCCAAGACAACTGAGTACGGCTGTGGTTCACGTCTTTGACCGATCGACATCATGTACTGGGACTCGTGACTGATTTTGTTCTCGCGCGTGGTAGTCTAGTCCATCGAATACGGGGTATAGTTAAAACTCAAAATGTAGTATGCGCGCCTCGGCTGGCAGCCTACCGGTTTGTAATGTATTCCTTGTCCCAAACTACAAAAGTCAGGAACGACCGCTAGATAAAATGGGCGCCCGATCAATGATGTCATAGTAGAGGAACCATTGTGCAGAGGAATGTACTCATCCGGGAGATCTTGGGATTCATAAACGTGGGCTGTATCTTCAGAGGATGTGATGATGGCTCGGGTTGACAAAGATCCTGGCTAGCATCGGTGTCCGTATTTGGCGAAGACGAAATACTGATTACATAGCGGGCGTGAGTCGGCTTATCCCAATCGGTCAGTGTGAAAGTAGTAAAGGGTATGGAATATAAACGCCCCTACCTTTCCAACTTTCCCAGTATCCTCCCCCAGCAGCTCACGATGCCTGACATCCTGAGTCCAGTATTTCCTTCCCCCACTTCCTTCCTCACTTCATGGGTCCCCGGAAAGACTCCAATGTCGACCTGGCCTGTAATGTCTACTGCCATTCTTGCCTACTTGGGCGTCATCTTCGGATTGCGGGAACTCATGAGGGATCGTCCCGCGTTCAAGCTGAACACCCTCTTTCGCATACACAATGCCTTTCTCTCGTTTGGAAGCTTGGTGCTCCTCGTCTTGATATTGGAAGAGGTCACGAAGCTATGGTACAGTGTCGGTGCATACAGCGCATTCTGTGGGAGGGCATCCTGGACAAGAGTGAAATCCATTTCTTTTGTTGAATCCAAAGTGATCTTGTCTGATGCACGTGATTTCAGAGACTCGAGTTCTACTATATGCTCAACTACTACTTCAAGTACATCGAGTTTCTAGACACTCTGTTTCTAGTCCTAAAGAAACGGCCACTTTGTAGGTCGTTCTTGTCATGACAACCATCACTCGCAATATCGTTGACCGGGTCTAGCGTTTTTACATGTCTTCCATCATTCCACGACGGCCTTCTTGACTTTTGTTCAGATCGAGGCCAAGATTACTGGCGTATGGATACTTGAATTGGCTGCCTGGCCTCTACTGATATTTTCTGCCATTGTAGTCATGGTCGGTTATTTGCCTCAACCTAGGAGTGCATGTCGCCATGTGTAGGCTCGATGCTTGCTTGTGACAAGCGACCATTCACATGGGTAATTTGTAGATTATTACTATTTCTCAGCGGCTGGTGGGAACAAGCTCTGGGTATTTCGGTATCATTTTGTTGCGCGATCTGGCATTTGACCCCTATTTGGCGCAGTGGAAGAAGCACCTCACGACAATGCAAATATTTCAGTTTGTCATCGATATCCTCCTGTTCAACTTTGGATGTGAGCCGTGCATGCCTGGTACGAAGCCGAACTGATCCGTTGCGCAGTGTACCAACATTTCGCGTTCACATACTGGCCGTACTTGCCGCACATTGGTGACTGTGCTGGTGATGCGAATACTGCTGTCTTTGGCAATCTTCTCATCACAAGCTTCCTTGGACTCTTTGCTAATTTTTATGTACAAACCTACACAAAGGCCGACGGGGGTGGGATCAACAAGGACAAACGCAAGATCTGAGGACATTGAGGCGCGTGTTCGTGAGTTGTTCTGACAATCGTTAGACTGAAGAGAAAACGTAGGATTGGAGAGAAGATGTTTTGCGTTCCTGGTTTCCCATGTTCGACTTCTTAGCAACTAACAGACATGACGGGACACGTGCAAGTTTACGAACTGTAGAGACCGCATACATGTGTTATTAGGAACAGGGATGCACTGAAAAAGAAGCAACGTATTTGTTCGCACGTTCAGAAGGAAGCTACGTCGCAGTAAGTGCGCAGACGGAATGCTTCAGTGCGGAGGGGCCGGGGGAACTGCCACCCAGATAAGGCTGAATCAAAATGTCAGACGGATTGGGTCAGACAGCTGCGCAGGTTAATGAGACCAGCGCTGAGCGCTGATTGGTGAGTAAGCATCAGAATGTTTAGCCTTTGAACTATCGGTGGATGACGACCAGCTGCGGTCTGGAACGAACGCCTGTTAACGTTACTATAACACAGCATCTGCGGACAGCATATCGGCATCGGTATTCGGTTGCAATTACATCGGAGATTGAAAAGACGGCAAAAAACCCCTTTGTTGGCTTATGTTTGGTGGTGCAGCGCGCGCGAAAGAGGGAGGAAATTAGGACGAGTGCAAGGAAACGTCCAACTTGTTCTTTTCCGCTCTCATCTTTTCTTGGGTTGCTCGTCGCTGGGCTCGTCGAGCTCAAACGGATCACGTTGTGAAAGCCATCGCGGGGGACCTTCAACCCACTCGCCCTCCAGCGAGAACAGCGACGGCGGCAAGAAAAACGACCAGCGACACTGTCGACGAACGCGGTGACGACGCAATCGAATATCTATCTTGCGGGTGTGATGAATAGCGATGCCACTGAAGCCGCCCTCGGCCTGCTCGGTCTCTCTCCCTTGAACGCATCCCAGTCCCACCCGCACCCGCAACCACTCCCTCACAACCACGTTGCCCATACACATGGACCGTCCCTCACCTCGACTAGTGTCGGCGTCGCCGTTGATCGAACTACTGCCACTCATATGATCCCGACACCACTCCCACCTTCACTCGTCCCACTTAAGCGTAAGCAACCATCACCGGCTCTCTCGTCCCCGCTCAGTCCAAGCATCACGCGCGATGGTTTGCCTGCCAAGCCCCGACAACCTTCTCATCCACTTGCGACCTCTTCAATACCACCCATGCAGACGAAATCCTTGCCCGTGCCCGTGCAACGGCATCTTCAACAACAATTATGTCCTCCCATTATCACCACGTCCGCCTCCCCACAAACTCCTCCGATGTCACAGCTTCCCCTTGCCTCTCCTTCTACTTCACAGCATCCCCTCGCCTTTCCCAATGTACCACCCCCGCCAGATTCGGATGCCATCTCCTGTATCTGTGGTTTTACCTATGACGATGGCTTTTCGATCGCGTGTGATGACTGTTCACGATGGTGTCATGCAGCGTGCTTTGGCATCGTCCAGGGCGGAGAGGTACCCGAGTTTTGGAAGTGTTGGGTGTGTGACCCCACAGTCCAGGTTGATAGAGAGAGAGCGGTCAAGATCCAAAAGGGGAGGCTGAGGGCTATGCGAACCAAGGCTTCACACGGAACGAACGGAGGATCTGGACCAGCAGCTGTCAATGGTGTCGGTGGCCATTTGGCCGCAGATGAGGCGGGAAAGCCAATGTCAAGGAGGAAGGCAAGTCCAGGTGCGGAGCGTAAATCAAGAAGAGGGAGCGCTGTTGCAGCTGCTATCGAGGGCTCTGGATCATCGAGGAAGAAGAGACGTGCCTCAATACTTTCTCCTGTGGATCCATCGTCTCCGTCTATCCCCCCTCCGAACCACCCAATGCAATCACCTGCCGGCAGCTCACGCATATCGTATCCTAATGGTAATGGTCCAGTCACATCCAACACTCTGCCGCCAACACCGGTGACGTTCCCCCCGGACATCTACCCGAACCCTTCCGTCTATTCCCAATTACTTCGTGTTGCAAAAGCCTGGAGAGGTGTCACTGCTCTCAATCCCCCATTACCGCTGCTCCATCCACCAAAGACCTACAATGATGGAGGTTACATGAGGGTGGACTCTCAAGGGTGATTGACCTTTCCTTTGTCATCTTTCATATTATTCCTGCTCTTTATTCCCGTGGTTGTCACGGGCGACGATGTCCTATTGCTTGTATGCATATATCTGTATGCTAATGATAGTCTAGGTATCGGGATCGTTATGGTTATTCCATGTCTCCGCTCGACAACACAACACCGGTGATATTGGACGAGAATGCAGTGGACGTGTGTGTCCCGCGGACGGTGCTGCGAACCAACTCACTCTGCACCAATTCAACTTTGCAATGCCCACCTCCTTCAGCTTGTACGCCTGCGCATCTCCGTCCCCCATCTCCCAAACTACATGTCGCTTCTGACCCATCGCCGTTCCCTCATCCCTCTATTTATCCCTCCCCTCCTATATCCAGTTACATGTCTCCTGTACCTATCACATCGCATCCAAGGCCGTGCGCCAAGTCGCCTTTGACACCCTCCACAAACATCGCTTTGTCCTCGAGCCCGAATGATACAATCCCGGCGACTACCCTCTTGGCTCCCTATACGGCCACGATTATCCCCTCCGCCGCGTACCTGGCGGACCCGCTCAATGGATACGCCCATCTCGGTATGGGAAAACCACAAGTGAGGCTTATTGGAGGTGGATGGGGGGTTGAACTGGATGCACGGGGTACGGGAGGTGCGCCGGACACGGCTGATTCGACAAACGAGAACGGTGTGGGAAAGGAGGATGCTGGGGAGGGGAAGGCAAGGTGGGCAAGGTGTGGTTGTTGGCCCAACGCTGTTATTCGGCCTGTCATTTGCAATGGAATGAAGCGACGGAAAGGCAAGAAGGGGCAAGGAATGCAAGGAATACGGCACAAACCTGAATGTGCAAAAGCGGCGTCTGACGATGGTGCTGTTCCTGCGGATGTCGGCGTACAACCAATGAATGGTAGGTTCGTTCCTCCTCCAATGTTGCGGCTGCAAGCGCAAGAAACGGACGAGGTATCAGACCAAGATGATACGCATTCGACATCGGACTCTGACGCAGACCCTACCTCGCTGTCTTTTGCGTTGTTCGCATTGCGGGACTTGAGGGCGGACGAGGAGATTGTCTTGGGCTGGGAATGGGATGATGGACACGCGGTGCATATGCTCCCTGCGTTGATGGAGAGTCCTGGGTTGTTTGCGTGAGTCTTGTCTTTCAGAGTGCTATTTTGGTTGCTCACCCGGCTCTTCCCTGTATATGTACTTGTCAACTACGATGCATGGCGTAGTCCAGCACATCTCCACCACCTTCGTGCCCAATTCACATCGATCCTCCACGCTCTGAGCAGTACGTTTACTACCTGCGCATGTGGTTCTTCGACGCGAGACTGTGCCGTTCGTGTTATGGAAAGTGTTGTCGAAGGACGGTGGCCGTGGCCTGGTGAGGAGATGACGGAGGAATCTGAAGGTGATTCATCCGATGTGGGTGGCGAAAGTGGAGAGTGTGACGATGGTGAGATCGATGTGGAGGGGGATGGTCATTTGGATCCGCGCTCCGGTCGGAATTATGGATTGGGCATGAATGTGGATGTGGATGTGGACATTGAGATGGACACATCGGTCGAGGTCGATAGGCGGACGCGACGGGTCAAGAAGCGCAAGGTACGGAAGAAACACAAATCGGAGGACGTGGTGCTTGTGGATGGAGGGAAGAAGGTGGACATTGCCGTGTCGACCACCAAGGCCAAGAAAGTAATTGATTTAGGTCCGTTGGTAGGTGTCAGACGGGGATTCAGAACGCGAGAGAAGGAGCCGATGAACGGTGGGTGGGGTGGAGTCGAGATTGTGCCGTCGAGCCTCAGACCGTTTCCTCCACTCCGGGGCGAGGAAAACACGCACCTGGATGGGAAAAGGAAGGCGCGGGCGGTCGAAGGTGAGCTGATGCTGATGACGGTCGTATTATGGGTGGTCGTGGCTGGCCGTTGGCTGACTAAAGTTTCTACTTGGCAGGCGAAGACGGCACAGACGTTTACCCATCTCCGTCTGCATTACCGCCTCGGATGCGTAAAGCCTGGGCCCCATTCCCGGCAGCTCAGCCGGAATCAAGGTTGCCAGATCATTCGACAGGTACAGAGCGTTGGAGAACTCGCGAAAGATGGAGAAGCCCCCCCGAGATGAACCCCGAGAGTCCGATGTCTGTTTCAGGTGTGGGGGAAGGACGGGGAGAGGAAGATGCCACCAAGCCGGCCTCGGTGAGTGGCGATGGTGTTGATAGTGTTGATGGGCAGGAGACAGAGTTTGACACGGAGACGGAAGCAGATGGGATGGATGGTAGGTTGCCTGTGAAAGCATTGTGGCCATTCCTCAGCCCATTCTTGATAGACACGCGGCAGATGCCTCCCCCGCCGATGCCTGCCTCGCTCGATCCGACCACTGTCTCTTCTCTCGTTCATGCAACAAGGAGCTCGTCTCCTCGTGGCTCTATTCAACGGGACAAAAACGGTGTAGCTGCGACTCGGATACCACCGCGGACTCCGACACCAACGTCAGCAGCGTCAGGACAGCCGAGCCAACCTCTAGACCAGGGATCGGGGACTCCAGTTCCATCTAATTTGAATGTCGTGTCCTCTCTACCGTCGCAGGCTAATTCTCTCGCTCTACCCACTTCGACTTCGTTTCCACTTGCAACGCAAGCCCCGGCTCCGTCGGGCCCGTCGGCGCCCCATTCTCATCACTTGACTCCGAGCGTATCACCCTCCGCCACATTCTCAAAGCTCTCCCTGCATTCTCCTGATGCATCATCACCACATGTCTCTGTGCTGTTTAGCCCGAGTGAATCCACTTCCCTATCCTCCACATTACAACGTGTCTCCGATCTCCGCGCCCGCTCACCTCCATTTCACAAGCCATCCAAACCCCTGCATGTCCATCCACAGAATGAATCCCGTTCCTTTTCTACGTCTGTCTCTGCACCAGTGGTCACCCTCAGTTCTCCCGACGGCATGCGCGACACCCCCGCCGAGGCGCAGTATCAACAACCATACCGGTCTTCACCCGAGTCACGCTACGAGACGGACTCATTGCCGGATGTGGACAAGAAACGTCATGCTAATCACGTTCGGTTCGCATCGCCAGAGATGCTGAGCGGGTTTCCGGGGCTGAAAGGGAAAACCATGCAGCACAACTTGGGACCTGACGATGGGCATTCTGAAGCGGTGAACCAAGAAGCAGTTCCTTCGTTGGACCGCGATGCTATGGACATTGACGTCGTTGGGGATAACGAGAGCGATGCTTCCCTACGCACAGAAGCCTCGGAGAATAAAGCGAACCATCCGGACTACAAGTGTTCGTCGTTGTATGTGCCCGGGTCTCCCCTCTCTCAACCGCCATCGACACATCTTCGCCGTAGCCCTCCCTCGGCTACGGACAGCGCTGCACCGGAAAGCCATCCATCGCCACCAGGATCTGTGGACGGGACGGGGTCGCTGGTCGAACCGATGTCTATTGATTCTGAGCCTGCACATCCGGCAAGGGAACCATCGCCTCCACCCCCGCCCAAAGTTAAAATGTCTCTTAAAGATTTTGCACTCCGAAAGAAGAAGCAACGGGAGGAGGAAATGGCGGCGAAAGCTCTTTATGAACCTACAACACCGGATAAGGCTGGATTGCCTTCGAGTCCTAGTCTTGACATGGAGAAGGACCTTGCGGGTGACGCCGGGCAGGTTGCAGATCCCGGGAGTGTTGTCAACGGACATGCGGTGGGGGTGAATGGTGTGACCAAGGATGATGTGCCGGACTCGCTTGGGAATACACAAGATAAAATTCATGATTTTGGGTGCACTGCGGACAAAGGCACAGTAGCCCTCAAACCACCCACCATGGTCCAGATGCTATCTCTGTTTGCAACATCCAAGACTGTCGAGACTACGCATTCTTCTCCGCCGCCACTGGATTCATCCACGGCTCTGCCACGCGTCCTGGATGAGGAACATGATATGGATCAAACACAGAAAGTTGGCAGCAAACCTCCTGCAATACTCACCGCCAAAATGGAAATAATGGATGCAATGTTCACGAACGGGCCTGCTGGCACCGACGATTGTATGCCTGATGTTGTGAGCTTTGCTCCTGAGCCTCCGCCACCGCCATTGACGATCAAGCAGACAAGCGAAACCGCAGTGGAAGACCGCGCCGTACCTGCAAACTCTGTACCTCAATCGGTCACCTTTTCAAACCCCGTTCCAAGTTCGGCTCTCACATCCATGTCGACATCAACCTCTACGTCGGCTGCCAATTCACGTTCGAATTCGGTTAGCCTCCCTGCCTCTATATCAAATCCGACGCCGCAATTGCATTATCACTTCCCTATACTGTCGAGCATCCCACCTTCCCGTCGCCCCTCACACGAAGATGGCGAGATCACGAGCTCTACTCCGCCAAAAACCTATTTGCCGCGTTCACATACTCCACCTACCCAACCGCGCTCGTTTAACGCCACCCATCCACCATCTCCAAACTTTGCGCCCACCTCAACCTCCACTATGCCGGTCCCCCGCCGACCTGTTCCGCCGCTTTCCCGTTCTCCGTTGTCAAACGCTGCCGGACCTCCATCGACACCGACATCTTCTCGTCCACTTCCGAGCGGGCCCCGTGCTCTCCGGGGGAGCATGACTCAGTCTACGCATACACCGCCGTATTCGTCTACCCGGCCACCATACGCGGGTTCTCAATATATCCCACGGGGACCGTCAGCAGACCGAGATCGGATTGACTGGGATCGCGACCGGCCATGGGTTGCGCAGACAAGATCACGAGGTCGCGCGGGGAGTAATGGATGGGGGAGATGATGTTTTATTATTCTTGTTTCTTCCTCTCATTATTGCTTTCGTCCTTTTTTTTTCAGTTGATCTCGGCTTTGAGATGGCACACCGTTGGATTGAGTGTTATATTTTTTCCCTTCGTGCCGACAAAGAATACTTAGCCTATAAATAATTTGGTGGAAGAATAAAGATGTACCAGTAAGCTTGTCGGAAGCTCAGACATTGCGGGTTACGTAACCAACTGCATGACGTTACCCGTTGAACATCTGCTTTCTGTCCTTTTTTCTGCCCACGATGTTGTCCATTGCCAGGAGTACACTGAGGCCAGCACTTGCACGCGCGTTTGCTAGGCCGGGCAGCGTCGCTTCTGTCCATACACTCCCTGATCTTCCGTATGACTACAACGTGCGTTTCCAGGTATTGTGGGAGAGGTTCCACCCATTGAGAGCAGACCCATAGGCACTGGAACCCCACATCTCTGAGCAGATCATGAGGTTGCACCATACAAAACACCACCAAGGGTACGTCAATGGCCTGAACACCGCTGAAAAAGCGTATGCCGTGTCGACATCGATGCGCGAAAAGATTGCGCTACAGCCTGCGCTCAAGTTTAATGGTGGAGGTAGGTAGCCGCCATCTCCTCTCTTTTTCGTGTTCCGGGGGCGAAACGGTGTGGACGCTAGGACACATCAACCATTCACTGTTTTGGGCAAACCTTTCCCCCGCGAACAGGGATGGAGGCAAGCTCGCCGACGGACCTTTGAAGCAGGCCTTGGAAGACGACTTTGGCTCTGTGGAGGCGTTTAAGCAAAAGTTCAATGCGACAACGGCTGCTATCCAAGGTAGCGGGTGGGGTTGGCTCGTGAGTAGCGCACGAGAGTAAATGCACGTGTGTTGACACGTGCGGTACCGTAGGGATTGCACTCATCCACGAAGAAGCTCGAAATCGTGACGACCGCAAATCAGGATCCATTGATCTGTATGTGAGGCTGGTAGAGACGTGTCGCTGGAGCTGATGAGACTGTTTCAGCCCACGTACCGATCCTTGGTGTGGATATTTGGGAACATGTAAGCGTTGTACCATGGATTTGTGGCATCATTTACTGACCTTTCTTTCTCACAGGCCTTCTACCTCCAGGTGAGTGTCGTAAGTAAGGGTGAGACACGCTCTGATGCACTATTGTTCCGCGAAAAGTATCACAACGTCAAGGCTGATGTAAGTACCCTTGGCGAGCGGTGTCGAGTCATAGTTGCTCACTCATCGACAGTACCTCAACGCAATCTGGAATGTTATCAACTTCAAGGAAGCGGAAAAGAGGTTGCTGGATGCTACGAAATAAGTGTCAAGAGTTCATTGTAAGACATCAGATAGCTGTGTAGTTTACTATCACCCCTCGATGTGCATGTCGTGCGATGCGTTCGGAATCGGTTTGAGATTACGACCTTTGAACCGGTGGCAGATACCGCAGCAAGTATCATCAATCGCGCGCCTCCAGGGGAATCAAGGTGCTTTCGCGTGCCAGAACAAGTGCGCTGGCTCTGTATACAGAGTATCAGCAAGTATTTCTCAGGAACAACATCAGAACTTTTACAAAAATCTTTTCTTACTTTATTCCGCTTTTCAGTGTGTCGGAAATTTCTTTTGCATATGATAATGCCGCCGGCTTACCATTCTGGGCTGAGCCATGAGAATGTATATTATAAGGCTTTGTAATAAGCCTTAGACCATGCGCATGGAAGTTACCGATGTGGCTATGGCCGTCTCTGATTATCATATCATTATCATGTGAAGCCTACTTAGTACTACACAAAAAAGGCTAGTC
>JBBPUG010000841.1:0-14871 GCA_038094535.1 Tubosaeta aff. alveolata | reverse complement strand
CGCCTGAAGGATCTCATCTAGCATGATCTGGGACTCTTCAGAGTCGATGCTATCCGACTCGGAGCCCGAGTCAGAATTTGAGGTACTCGACACGTTGACGAGCGTGTCCGATTCTGAGTCGCTGGGAGGTGGTGTCTCAGGGGAGAGGGCCATGGCGTCACGACTTGCTGGCAGGGGAATGGGGCTGCAAAACACTACAGCGCGAATGAAAATTGAAAATAGTTACGCACCAGTGTGACCATCGTGATGACTGCTGGCAGGCGCACTTCGAAGGGCAGTCGACTACGCATACTATGGAGGCCTAGCCGAGTTAGTCACAGTGTCACGTTGCTATACATCACTAGCCGTTGCGGTTATTGAAGGCCCACTTTGACAGATTTGATGGACTGCCGGACTGTAGTCGGCATAGTGGCATGATGCCCTACATAGTACTATGTAGGGCTGCTATTACTATGTATTTCTATGTAGCATGGTGTGTACTATATAGCATGATTGTTGCTATGTAGCACAGACGTGTTTCCTGATGATCAGATATCAGTGAAATGAACAACATTTATTCACTGAAAACAGGTCAGCATGATGACTGCATGCAATTGATGGAAACCACTGTAATTCACCTAGTAAAAAGGTACTTTCAGTGATTTGGCGAATCACTGAAATCCAAGCAAATTTCATGTGCTAAACTAATGATATTATGGGATTGCAATGGTGTTCAGCAGTTTCTCTTCCCACAGTGTATAAGTCGGACTATATTCCTGGTTCTGGAATGGCTATTTAACTCCTCATTCAACTCCCCGCTAACGACCCATTTCTCGCCATAATTCGTGCATGCAGTATGTCTCTAGGTGGTATCAACCTTGAGACGGTTCCCGCGTACGCAGTTGCAGTTCGTGATGTGCGCTCCCACAGCGGTACATCCAAACATGACGCTGGCCTATGTAGTGCTGATCCTGTCATCAGTCGCAGTGCTCACGATTTTGGTCTGGCAAGCCATTCTGTCCTTTGACGAAGAAGTGGAATACATTTGGCCGTACGCATCTATCAATGGTCGTTCATACGAGCTTTTTATGACGCCTTGCACAGTATGTCTAATAAAAGCACCTTCAAGTGGGCGTACATGTACATGCGCTACGTGACAATAGCAGCACATGTGTAAGTACATTCCCGCACGTCTTGTCCGATCCATCTTTGAGCATCATCAGGATCCACATTTGCCTGATGGGGGAATTGACAAACGGCAGTAACCCTCCCCTACTCTGCGATATGTGGCGCGCATACATCATAAGCTTCACGCAGAGTCTTGCAACCTCGCTCAAATTTCTCTTGGCCGTTCGTGGTAGGTCGATCAAAGCATTGGATTCCTGGTTTCAACTGTCCACAGTATTCGCTCTTTATAACCGATCCAGAAGAGTAGCTCTACTGCTGTTGATTTTAATGTTGACAGAGATTGGGGGTTCAGTGAGACTGTTATGGCTGCGGGATGCAGTAACATTTCATGGAACGTGCCTTTTAACACAGCTGACTGACAGTGCCACGTACCAAACGTGAGTGCTCACTTTGCTGTTTACTTCGTGTTGATGCAGTGTGTTTGCCTAGAATATTAGGGTTCGCGGTTCATTGTACGCTCATTGTCTTGACGTTGTTCAAGTACATAGCCGCTTTCAGAGCAGGCCTTGGTAGGACACCCCTTGTATCACTCGTCATTCGTGACGGCAGTACAGTATATGCTACAAGCATTTGTAAGTTGACCCCAACAACGAGAGTCAGACTTTGGTACTGATTTCATGATTGAGTCACGCTTATTTCAGTGATGCTCGTATTTGGCTTGGAGAAGGAGCGAGGAGTCGCCGTTTTCTTGTCCGTATTCATTGTCTAGGTCCCGCACGTGCTAATCTTCTCTTCCGTGATCCAGTTGGGTTACGGCTCTGTACAGTATCGTGGTATGCTCACATTTGATTTTTGAAAGTGTGCTTACCTCGCAACACCGTAGGGGCGGTACTTGGTAGTGAGCATGGCGCGTTTTGGGAGAAGGGAAGCGCCTGTGGTCCTGCCCGAGTCTGCGTTGACCGGCGAATTTATCATGGAGATAGACAACTCAGGTCCCAGCTGACCCTCCGCTCTGCTGCGTCTGAAAACTAGAATGTGCAGTATTTGTATAAGCTGAACCTACTTTGCCAAGAGTTTCACACTGCCGTTTCCCTGAGCATGTCCACACTTTCACAGTCCAAAACCTTGCAAGCAGGGACAATCGGTGCCTGACGGGGGGAATGGTGAGTAAGCCTGTTGAACCCCAGCGCAGACACGGAGCACAGCGCTCCGACTGTTGGGGATAATGCTGGCACCCCGCAGCCGCAACCAATATGATACTCATCTGAATATAAGTTAAGCTTGGGTACACTTGGGCGGTCCGGTATCCGGAGGGCATTCACACGATCACGTTGGATCAAGATCACTCCTCTTGCCACAACACGCCTCCATCGTCGCCAGCAATGTCGGCCTCGCCAGCACCTCACCCGTCCAACTCCCTTCTCCTTCGCCGCCAGCTTACAGAACTCACCAAACACCCCGTTCAAGGCTTTTCTGCAGGTACGGGCAACGTTCCTCCATAGTGTTGATCTCCAACGGATACCTGACAGAATTATCGGAAAAGGACTTGTCGATGATAACAATCTATACGAATGGGAAGTCATGATCATAGGGTGGGTCGTTTTTGCGACCTAGATGGCCCATTCCACCTCGCTGATCGCCCCCAAAGACCGCCCGATACTCTCTAGTAAGCCTCATGGCGTCACACATGCTCGTTGCTGATCTACGTAATCTCAGCGAGGGTGGTTTCTTCAAGGCCAGGTTGACTTTTCCTGCCGAGTATCCGTTGTTACCTCCCAAGATGAGGTTCCTCACCCCAATGTGGCACCCCAACAGTTGAGTCATCCCTGAGACAAGATTTGATCCATTGTTAAGATCGTGCTCAGTCTACCCGGATGGCGTTGTCTGCATCTCGATTTTGGCAAGTAATGTGTAAAAACCTTTGGTTCAGACTCATTGATTTCTGATCAGCATGCACCTGGCGATGACCAATACGGTTACGAGGATGCGGGTGAACGATGGATGCCTGTTCATACTGTCGAGACTATTGTTCGATCCCCCTTGAATCTCCTGTCGCAGGGACTGATTATCGTGTGCCATAGCTCATCAGCGTCATCTCGCTGTTGTCTTCGGACACTCCCAACACGGACAGCCCGGCCAACGTGGATGCCGCGAAGGAAGTGCGCACAGACCTGACTGGTACGTCTCCCCACACGATCGACACTACGATTGCTCACAGACTGCTGTAGCCTACAAGAAGAAGGTGCGGCGGTTGGTGCGACGTTCTGCAGAGGACGCATTGTAGCTGTAATCTCGTGTGCTTAGTGTATCCTTGATCTGAATAGTTTGTTCTGGTTTCACGTGACCAAGTATGGAGCAGTTGAAGCGGTGTCAACTCCTCTTGACCACCCACCTTGACCATCCCGCCAGCCAGTCAACCCGCCCTTGAGAACTTAACGCAATGTCTGAACAAGCTGGCGAGGCAAGTCCATCCAAGGTTTTCCGTAGATCTGACCATAACCAACATAAACGTAAATCTGCACGTATGTCAAACATTCAATCCACCCTTTTCGTCCGTGACGCTATAGGCCGTGCCTGCAGCACAAAAGGGCAGCTGGACGTCGTTCCTCAAATCGTTGGTCAAAATTTCTATTCGTGTGGTCTAGTTTACTCAATTGCCGTTCCCGCAGCCTCACTGGGTTTACTGGGGATCTATCAGCAATGACGGCCCCGCCATTCATCTTATCACCCACCTCACTTACCGAATTTCCTGGTGTGTCTATTGTATCAAATTGAGGCTCGAGGCTCATCTCCCTGTAGCCTATTGGTGTGAACGCCCGGAGCTGTTTGCCAAGATTGCAGATGGCAAGACGGAGGAAGCGCGTGCATTGGCAGTGCTAAAGTGGTTCATTGTATTGCTTCCCCGACGTTCTTGCCCTGTCCTTGGGCGTTCAACCAGATCTTTTTAGAGCACTCTCAAAGGCCAGTATACCTCACGTAACGAATCCATGGGCTCCGAGAAAAAGTGGGTTTTATTCGGTCACGCATCCGTCAAATCTAACCGTGCTACAGGCCTTTGAACCCCGTGCTCGGAGAGTAAGTGCTCTTTGAATTCAGAAAGACGTTGACTGACGGTCGCAGGCTGTTTTACGGCTATTGGCCAGCGAACAAGGAACGTGGTGGCAAGACTACCCTTGTTGTCGAACAAGTCTCCCATCATCCTCCTATCACTGCTTACCACATTGCAAATGAGGCCAAAGGAGTTGTGTTGAATGGACACAGTGCGCAAAAGACAAGTTTCAGTGGTTCGTTGTCCCCCCTCGTACACATATGCAACACTTTGACACAAGTATCCAGGTGGTAGCATCATCGTCAGACAGGTCGGCCATGCTGTCTTGACGGTTAGGTTACCATCAGGCAAGGAGGAACAATATTTGATCACTCTTCCGCGTCTTCGCATCGATGGGCTTTGGTATGGTTCTCCTTACATCGAACTCGCCGACACGAGTTATATTCAAGGGACGAACGGCTGGCAATCTGTGGTATGGTTATTGCATATCAAGTGTTCGTGTATGCCCACTATAAACGTCAGATCGAGTACAAGGGCAAGGGATACTTCTCTGGGACCTCTCACTCGTTCAAAGCGACAGTTTCACATCCAGAACGCTCATCTGAGCGTGTTATCCAAGGAACTTGGCACACTACGTCGACAGATAAGTCCACTAGTGCCTTATTCCATGATGTCACGTCCCCGAAGGAGGAGGTTACTGTTACGCCAATCGACAAACAGGGTGAATGGGAGAGCAGACGTTTATGGAAAGTTGTCGCTCAGGGGATTAGGAAGGGTGACTTTGAGGCTGCTGCAAAAGACAAGACCAGAATTGAGGTGGGAGCTCATACACCACTGTGAAGTGTAGTGCTGATACCCTATTTTAGAATGAGCAAAGGCAAAGGCGACGAGATGAAACCGCCACTGGGACCACATGGGAACTGAAACATTTCAAACACATTGATGATGACCCTACCTGTTCGTCTCCGGGGGCTTTTAACTCTTGATGCTGACTGACTCCTCATCAGATGAACGTCTCGCGAAGATGTTCGCCGGGAACCCAGCCACAGAGGACGCCTATGTTTACTTGAACAATGGCCCATCGGTGTAAAGTCACGATATCATTGTTTAATCTCAAAGGATACACCATGTCTGCACAACGCCATACTAGAGTTTTGTGGGCAAATTTTGCATAACTCTGTATCCAACAGTCTAGGATTAATCTGTTTATTTATTGAACATGAAACCTGGCAGGAGTACTACTCGTCAGCAATACCACCATTGTGTGCTGCCTCTGCTCGTTCAACCCTGCGGCTGCCTTTACCAGCCCGCCAACGTTCATTAGCAATCTCGACATGATCAAGCCTCTTTCGTAGGACTATAGGGACGTATTTGAGGCCCCTCTTATACGTGCCTCCCCCGAGGGGTACACCAAGCACTGGCGGGTGCTTATCCGCTAGCAGAGGGATCGTCGAGGTTGTCAGCCCCGTCACGCTAAATGGAAAGTACTGCGGAGGTGGTGGATGATACCGTGCGGCAGCTGTCAGAAAATAAGCCTCGAGGGTGGTATGAATGAGCGACCGCTGATGCACAGAATGCAACTGCTGGTACAGCTCGCCCCTCGTCTTCGCCGGCTCCGGGGTGTCTTCATCCCCCGTCTGCCACTGCACGTCCGCGTCTGAAAACGCGCAGTCCCAGAGCATGAGCGGGAGCGCGTCTGCCATCTGGTACTCTGGTTTGCGGTCGACGGTGGGAAGGGCGGACTCGGACCCGTCGACGTTCATGAGCGTCGAAACGATCGACGGGTGTTCGAGGCCTGCGCCGACGAGGAAGAGGATCGCCATGATATGGCGGACTTGGTGGTACAGAAAGGCCGACCCGACGAGGTCGAGGACGTACACGGCGTCGTCGCCCTGTCCCGCGACGTGGACGATGTCCGCGCCGAGGATCCTACGCCGAAAGTCGGAGATCTGCTTGGCGGGGTCGAGCTTGGAGAGGTTGCGAAAGTCGTGCTCGCCGATGAGGGCAGAGGCGGCGCGTTGCATGAGGGCGACGTCGAGGTCGCGTGCGGTGAAAAAGTACTTGTAGTGTCGGTGGGTGCAGTTGAACCGGGCGGAGAAAGTGGGGGAGACGGGGGACCAGGCCAGCACGCGGATGGTGGGCGGGAGAACGCGGTTGAGGATGGAGACGTAGTGGAGTTCTTGCGTGCGCGGGGGTGGTGCAGACGAATTGGATGGAAGTTCGTCGACGAGGTCCAACTCTTGGTCGTCCTCCGATGGTGGAAGTTCCAAGGACGTTGGATCAGATTCTGTTGCACTGACTGGGAGGGCACTTCGAACCCGGAGCGAGACGACTTGTCCGGCAGCGCTCACGCCCACGTCTGTTCTCCCGCATCTCTCCCACCCACATCCGTCCAGGCTGGCGTCGGCGTCTACGAGTCGTGCCTTTGCGAACGCTCGGAAGAGCACCTCCTCGACGGTCGGCAGCGGTGTTGGGTCGGTCTGATGCGCCAAACCGTTATACTCCCATCCAGAATAGCAAAACTTGACCGCAATCTTGCGAATAGGGTGGTCTTGGAAATGAAAGGGCCTGGGTTGTTTACGATCACGCTGGGGACCTGTTTTGAGCCGTCGTTCGAGATCTGTGAGACGTGCGATGAGGTCTGCCTTGGACCAGGTGTCGTAGTTGGGAGACATGACCGGTACGTGCGCTTTTGATGACAGGTAGTGATACCGAAAGGAAAATCTCCCGAACCGCATCGGCCCAAGCGCTGATGGTTTGAGTTGCAAGCCACTCGCACCCGGTTACTAGGTGGAGTACATCACGCCCAAGATGATCCCAGCGTACGTGTTCAAACCGGTTCGTTTTCTTACAGGTCCCGCTCGCTCCGATTGCCAGACGACGGTTTCGCAGGTCAACTTTCGCCTCTCACATGTCGTCTTCCTCTTCTCTGTCACCAGGGTTAATGTGGGGACCGGGAGTGATCGGTGAGATTTCCAAATCACCAATGGTACTATTCATGTCCTTCATGTTCAAATTGGACGGTAGCCACTGCGTACGTATTCTCTCATGCCTCTCTAATCTATCCGCTCACGCTCTAGTGTATGCGACGCAAAGCCTCCATGGAGTTACGTTCTGCCAATTCGTGTTTTATGTTCAAGCTTTTCAGGCCGGGTCCCTCTCATTCTCCATACCCACTGCTCACGTACTGGGTAAAAGGTCCTTGTTCTTTTGTGAGCTGATTGCTCTGATTAAACTATGTTGAATTTGGACGATTCCGACAGCCTCGTGGACGCCATGTAAGTTGTCCGTGTCCACAAACATCCACAAAGCTTAAACCATACAGATTCCGCAGTCCAACTGCAGGGACACTTGTATCAACTAAGGTCCGTCTCCAGAGCATCAAACGCTGTGGTTTGACCGTTGATGCCAGTGTTGCCAGTATTCCCCAGCGTCTGCATTGCTTAGTACAATCTGTGATGCTACTATCACTATCTCAGCGTTCTACTATCTTCACCCATCCATGAACGGATCGCCTCAACGGTATGTTTAGCCACCGCTTGCAAAAGTTTTGCGTGATGTCTTGTGTCCATTCCAAGGAGAAACAATCTCATCAAGCAAATCGGCATCGTAATCATAGACATGGAATTGCTTTCGCTGTGAGCATCTGTACCCTTGTACCCAGTTGGCCCAAACTGATGGAGTTTCAGCATCAATTCCCTGCTGGTATTCATTCTGGTACGCCATTTGATTTTGGGGCGCACAGATCTTCGTTCATCTTTTTACTCAGTACTTTGTACAAGCCAATGGCATTGGCCAGTTTCTGACTGCCGCTCCTGGTGCTATTCTGGTCAAGAGTTTGTATTCCGTTCTCCTAAATGTTCATTAAAGTGACTTTCACCTTGGACATAGCATATGTGGATTTAGCAATGACAGTGTATGTCCTGTTTAATATTTAATTCTAGTCGCTTTAATTCCTGCTTCCTTACTAGGTTGAACGCCAGAAATGTGATCCGCGAACGGGAATTTGCACGTCCTACTATCGAACTATCTACCATTCCTACCATACGGTAGACCCGCAGAGGCAAATGACATGTCTGATACATGGTGTTATCTCACATATGGCAGCGAGCTTGGTGTGCATCGTGGTTTCTCAATGCGCTCCGGGTATGTAAATCTTACATGGAATATGTTACGGGTACATGTGTAGTCATTCCTGCGTCTCTGCTTTCACGCGCTCTTTTGTAATATATCGTAGTGGCCAGGTCTAGTGGACGGACTATGAGCAAGCCAATTCGGATCGACATAAGGATTACCCACCGGTATAGCAAAACCAGTGGCTCGGCACCTTTCGATGCGCTTTCTGAGAAGTCGACAAAGTTGACTTGGCCATTCGCGGCATGCCCATCGAGATAGGCAATCTTGACATGTACGTTCCATGCTTGAGCTAGGGCAGCCACCTGAACGTGATCTTTTACCAAGTTTTCAATATCGGCCGCCGTTATTAAGGGTCGTGTACTCACCTGCCTCCTTTCCGAGCGGTTCCACGAACCGCCTGCAGAACTCGTCAACGGAGGTTTGCGTCCCCGTCTCGGGATCGAAAAGAAAGTCTGCAAATTGTTCGTCGACACGCATTTGAGCCGAGGTCAGCAGCCGCATATACATCACGATGTAGTTGGAGGCTACAAAAACGGATGAGTTACATTCCTAATTCTCTGTGGCGCACATACTCGATGCGTCTGCAAAACTCAGCCAAAGCTCGTCCCAACTCGAATCTGCGAAGGGAAGTTGGGCCAAGCGCTCGAGGATTTCGTAGGGTTCCCCGTAGACGCAGTCGTCAAAGCCAGCCTTGGCGAGGATTTCCTTGGTCACAGTTAAGCGAAACTTCTTATCGCGTCCTGATGACTTTATGAGACGATCCAGATAGGCAAATGCCAGCGCTAATGAGCTGAAATGCATTAAATGAGAATACAACAGTTACATTAGACTCACCTCGATAAAAACAATCGCCATCACCTAAAGAGATGTTCAGTAAGACGCTCGTGCCATGATCAAAGACGCCATCAGACCTTTGGCGCGAATTATGGTCTTATATCCTTGCTTGACTAACCAATCTATCTGTGCCAGAAAATTCGGAGAATTGGCGTACTCGTCTCGCAGAACAGATACAGGCTCAGGTGGCGAGATCAGAGGACGTTCAGACTCCATACTTTCTTCTAGAAGCCTCTGAAAATAGACATCAGGATGCAAAGGACACGGTTGAAAGAGTGCCCATACTTGATTCATTTCATGGAGTTGGGATGGTGTCAGATCAGCAATATCTGGAAGCGATGGTATGAGCCGTTGTGTGGCGATTTGTGCCACAAAGTGATCACACACCCATATCTTCTGGTAAAATAGGATGTCCGCTAAGAAATGGCACTGGCTCGGCTGCATGAGCATCGTTGTCCTCGGGTAAACTGGTGCTTCTCAGCCGTGCTGAGGCAGCCATGACCGTGAACGCCTGGGAATACCCTGAACTGTATATACTTACGTGGGCTGGGAGGTTTTGCACTCCGTGAGGGATTTGAGATAGGCATTCGAGACAGAGACAAGATAACTACGCTGTGCGAGCTGAAATGCAGATCATGTTTGTATCCGTCTGTTTGTCATTACCTTGGGTTTTCAATACATGTTAACAAACTACTCATACTGTACCACTCTCAAAACAACTTGCGCTGGCAAGGAGAGTCCCTTCAAAGGTCTCAAGATCTTTGGCCCAACGGCGTCCCGAAATTTCTCTCAACCTCCTTGTGGACGTATCCCAACATCGGTATCAAGGATTACGCCGTGCATGTTCGTCAAGTTTACCGAGGATCTCCTCTTGTTCCCCAATCGATTTTCTTGCGCTGACACGCAGCAAATCAGCCCTAGAACGTTGACGCTGTGAACCCAGACTCACAAAGATTGAGCAAAGATGGGCACATGCGACGGTTCCTTGATATACCCCAACTCTATCAAGGCCCTTTGCCGAAACGCGAGCCTATAGGCCGTGAACGGCGTGCCAAGAACGCGAACATCAAAACTCACTGTTCCATTGGTTTCAGTGGCGCCTTGTGATGTTTACGCTTGGGTGGCCACTCCATCTCGGGCGACTTGGACCGTTTGGTTTTTCCCCCTTCTCCTTCTGTGGATTTTCTCATGGCGGCTTTACGCCGTTTATGCTCCTAAAAGCAAGCTGAGCGTGTTTCATGGCACTACCAAGCCCTCCATACCCTGAGTGCATTTCGGGACCGCTCTTCCTCTATTCGACTGGGAAGTAGCACGTCGTCGTTGCGATGGCTGTATTTTACACCAATCGCTCCGAGTGTCTTTTGTATGTCGTTCTCCTCAGGGACCTCTGGCGGATCTAAAAGTAGACACGTTGTCAGTGCTCTCATAAGATCGACACATAATAACCCACCATCATCAAAGAGCAGAGCGGTCAGGCCTCGTAGATCTGCCTGAAAGGTGTCATGTATGTGGTCGAGTGCCAGCGGTGACATATTCACCTCTTCCTTTCCACCCCTTTGGTCAGCTTCCCGTACCCAATCATCCTTCTCGGCTTTCGATCGTCGTCTTGATTTCCCCACGAGATTTGCCAGGGCCCAGTCAAGTTCAACGATAGACGCTTTTTCGATCTGATGTCGAGTCAAACAAGTTTCATCTACCTCTCATCCATGGGCTTACTGCAAGTTTGGTAGCAAGGGTATTCTCATGAAGTTTGAAAATGTTCTTGGCACCGAAAAGTTCGCCTTGTCTACTGGTATCGCCTTGTACCCCAGAGAAATACCTGACGCATTCATTCTTGTCAACGCAACGTACAACAATCTAGACACGGAATCTCACCTCGTCTGTATACTAGCTTGGTAACCAATAGCCATCTGTTGTTGCTTGTAAAGCTGCCTGGCATAGATTAACTCTTCGATTGAGCCTGCTCCCAAAAGTCGATAAACGTGCACATCGCGAGTCTGACCAAACCGGTACGCCCTATCCATAGCTTGTAGATCATGGGCGGGATCTTCCAGAGCCAAGTAAGAGACTACGCCAAGATAATGACTCGGAACTTACTCCAGTTTGGATCTATATAGTCAATCCCGTCAAAAAAGCATGCCGACCATCTGTTCACGCTTACCAAAGATGACCACTTTGTTCGCGCCGGTTAAGTTGAGACCTGTTCCCCCAGCTAGAGTGGAGATCAAGAATATGAAGACATCAGGGTCTTTATTGAATTTGTCGATCACTGGCATTCCTGCATGGACCACATTCTTAGTACCACGCCAAACATGACATTTTATTCCTTACTTTCGTGTTTGTCCGTAGATCCGTCTAGCTTCAGAAAACTGTAACCTATCTTGGTGTAAATATGCACTCGACTTTCATCGACGATTTGATCATACCGCGGTTCTTTAGATGAAATTCTAACATTTCTAGCAACTTGACAGACTTCGTAAAGATGAGCACCTTGTTTGATCGGTGCCTTCTCCAATCCTTGAGGAGTGTGTCGAGGACCTGTGGACCGTTCTTAGATACACACAGCCTATCCAGACTCTGCCACTTACAGTCCATTTACCACATAATGACGGCTGCATCATTGCTGTCCCAAATTTTGGGACAGGTTCCCCTGTAAATGCGAACTCGGCAAGTTCGCGGTGTCGGACGGTCTGTCGCACAACTGAGCCCCAAGAACGTGACGTTCTTTTTTGATAAACTCTCACCTGCTCTTGACTATCAGTGGGAGCTTAAGATCTATTAGTTTGTGGTTTTCCTGATTCATGGAAGATATTACCTGGGAGAATCAATGCCAGGTGATTTGAGATCTTGATCAAGATCGACATGAACTTTAAGACGTCACCCTTTCCGAACGGATGACAACAATCTTTACGTCTTGCAGGAATATTAGCACCTAGTCAGCTAATGTTCTTCATTATGAACGAACTTTTCCCTTGATCCACAATCGCAAACCTCGTCCTTCCGAATGATGTTCTGGATTTGGTCCATTGCAAGAATACGCCTGTAAATTTTGATTTGCTGGGGTGTCAGAGGACAAAAGACGACTTCGTCAATCTTCTTTGGGAGCTATGTGGCACTTATATGTCATAGGCTGGGGATCATGAGCCGAAAATTTTACCTGATCCTTAATTATTTCCTTGGTCCTAGAAAGACTCGTAAGATGGTCAAGGTGAGGGTGATAAGGAGCCTACCTTCTTTTGAAGAAGTTTGGTAGTAGCTTGTCTCGGACAATAACTGCAACGGCCTATGGAAATCAATCCTCTGTCTTAAAATGGACGCGACAACGAACCAACGCCTGGGTCCTCTCTTCTTCGGTCGCATTCGCGGATTGACCTATTGTCAGCGGTTTGACGACGAAACCTTTCCATTGTTTCATTGATCCCAGTTTTCCGGGATTCGTCCAGTCGAGGATCGTCCAAAGTTCGTTGTATGAATTCTGGATTGCTGTTCCGGTCAAGCCAAACCTCCTCATGCACGCAAATTGGTGGTATGCTCTTGTGATTTTAGATCGGGGATTTTTGACGCGGTGTGCTTCATCGACGATAATAACAGACCAAGGTAGTTCATCAAGCAACAAGATATCCTTGCGTGCGAGGTCAAACGAGGTGATGACTGTGGTAATGATCATCAGTA
Organism: Tubosaeta aff. alveolata; assembly: GCA_038094535.1. Lineage (NCBI taxonomy): Eukaryota > Fungi > Basidiomycota > Agaricomycetes > Boletales > Boletaceae > Tubosaeta > Tubosaeta aff. alveolata. The sequence goes on along the minus strand of JBBPUG010000841.1, from coordinate 2,072 downwards.
ATTTCTAAAACACAGCCCTGATTTCACCACCCACCCACATCTAGACGGCCCATCTTGAAGTCTGCGAGAATTTCCTCTCGGGAGGTCGGCGAGCCAGTGTAAGAACCAACTTCGAAATAACCCCACTGAGAACTTCGTGTCGACTGGTGTTTCTCTCGTAACAACTTAAAGGAAACTCACTGTCTCAAATTCACGCTCCCAGTTAGAGGCCACTGTAGATGGCGCGATGATCAAGCAAGTTGGCCATACTGCATTCGCAGGAGGAAGAACCCGATGTTCTTTCCATTCTATACCATCTTGAAGCCTTGAGACATGATTCCGTCTTCGATCCAGATCTCTCTGATCTCCATGTTTCTTCATGATGGCGGAAAGAAATGCTAGCACTTGTATAGTCTTACCTACCATGCCAAAACTAAGACACCAGACATTTCAACGCACGATTTACACAAGACTTACCCTGTTGTCAAAGTATGTGATCAGACCCAGAACCAGAAGTAAGAATTGGACACACAAGACCCATATCATCACCAAGAAGTCCGCCTCTTCCCTTTTCATACAAGTCCCAGAAAAATTGTACACCCTCACGTTGATAATCTCTTAAATAAGTGTTGATCGCGGCCGGTATCATAGTACGTTTCTCGCGGTTCAAAACAAGTGGACCGAGGTACTTTTGACCATCACCAAGTGGGATGCCTGGGCGAGGCTTGAATGCCTGTAAAAGGCAGATTCAATTTAAATGACGCCCCGAAGGAGAAGTACAGACCGGATTCGCAACCATGTCCCCTTCGGATTCGGATTCCGTCTCAGAGCACGATGAAGCAACAGGCATCGCCCTCACTGTAAAGAGGAAATTAACTCTTGGACTAGGTGAAGAATATATAGAATTGCATACCAACAGTGTTCGGGATTTGCCCAATTCCATCTTCTGATTCTGGTTCCGTTTCTGAATTATCTGCAAACAGATCAAGGACTGACATGATCTTTTTTTATTTCATGGCATACCCTCCACAGAAGGCATCTGCTTGCGCTTTGGAGGGGGTATTACTTGAGGATAGGAGGGTGATTTGCGCTTCAATGTTTGTGTAACTGGTTCTGGTTCCGTCTCTGGTTCCGTCTCTGAATCATTCATAGCTTGTGCGACATCACTTGCTTTGTGTGTCTCTTCTTTTAATGTTGAGGGTGCCGTCAATGTTCTGGACAACGTTGGCGCCTCCGTGTCGCTGTTCCTGTTCGAGCCGACGTCCGACACTTCGTCATCGACTTCTGCGCTTTCCTCGTCCTCAGAGGCAGAGTGTAGGTCAAGGTCGCCTGAATAAAACAGGTTCGTGCATGTGTGTGAGATCTTCGGGAGTACTCACCGAAATACTGCAAGAGAGGATTAGCCTTTGGCTCTGCGACGCGTCTGCGAGGGTTTCCTATTTGATCTGAGATATTCACAGCCTACCAACGCGTTCATATATCCTCACCGGAACCATTTGGCGGTTGACTGCTAGCAGGAGGATCGCGCCATCTGCTTCGAGACTTGCGGGACGGTGACGCGCCCGGCGATTTACGACTACGTTTTGTCTTCTTTTTTGTCTCGTAGACGAACGTCCCAGTATTGAAGTCTGGATCAGAATCAGGCTCTATGTTCATTTGCAAAGACAGTAAGGTTCCAGCCATGGTTCAAGTTCAAGTTCACGTACCTAGGGGGGCAGGGATCGAGTCTAACATCCCTAAGGGATAAAATCAGAATAAGGTGTGCAGCAGCGAGAGATGGCTTACTCTGCTGATAGGTAGATACCTTTGCTCCTCTTCCGCGAGACATCATTGGATAAAGTTAGTCGCTTAGCGAGTACTGGTCAATTGAGTGGGATCATCACGGCAAAGTCTCAATTAACTCGCGAGCCACGTGACAAGGTCACCTGATCGTAGCATCGTATAAGTGGTGATCGTACAGGATACAATCATTTTCAGCGTAGCGAATACGGACAACATGGAAACCAGGTGTACGAAAAACGACGACGGCGAGCAGGCACATGAGAGCACAGAGAAAAATGAAAAACACAAGTTACGGAGTGAAAATATACGCA
>JBBPUG010000840.1:0-14874 GCA_038094535.1 Tubosaeta aff. alveolata | reverse complement strand
TATGTTGGCTGGTCTTGTCTTGGTCATAGTGGCCTAATTAGCGGTCAAACATTTCTCAGAAAATCATAGCTTGCTTAGGGTATACTGTTGTCTTTGCTGTCGCTGATTTGGCTTATGTAATCATCACGGTTGAATTCTCCTTCAAATTTCCTTCAAATTGGTATCCATATCATCTTTTGACTGTTTTTGCCTTTTTGGGCCACTTATCTCATCATGCCATCATCATTCCCCTCAAAATTTCGCTCAGAATGGTATATATATCATGTGACATAAGACATGGGACAGTAGGACAGTAGAATAGTAGGACAGTAGAATAGTGGGATGGTGGGACATGTCCCTGAGAAAGTGGGACAGAAAGTGGGACAGTGGGATGCTCTACGGGGGTCATAGAGCTGGACTCATAAAGAACTTATGTGGTGTGGGACACGGGAAAATATATCTTTGGCAGACGAGAAAGTGGGATAGTGGGACATGTCCCTGAGAAAGTGGGATACATCCCTGGGAAAGTGGGATGCTGGGACATGTCCCTGGGAAAGTAGGACACTAGAACATGGGACACTGAAATCCATCCCTGGGAAAGTGGGACACTGGGACACTAGGACATGGGACAATGGGATGCTGGGATGCTCTATAGGGGTCATAGATCTGGACTCATAATGGGTAGATAGATAGATAGGTGTGCTATCGTAATGTGACAAAAAGTTCGTCCCCATTCGGTTACCCGTCCTCGAGACATATCGCCCGGACTTTTGAATCAGTAAATACAGAATCGCACCGCTCAGCTGGACACGAAGTTCGGAAGGAAATACCGCGGCCTGAGATCACACACAAACGAGGTTCGTAACGCGTTACGTTTGCCGACTGCTCGATAATCGAAACTTTGACTGTTAAAGGATCTGCCCTCACCAAAACAAAGCCGAGGAGTTACACGGGCATCGCCGTCCTCGGGAGGCTGCGGTACGTCCCGGCACATTTTGCAAGGCAAAATTCTAACCTCTCTTTCACTCCTCGTACTGAAATCATGCCTGCTGACAATGCTCAGCCGTGGTCGTGTAGTGCGTGCGATCTCATCCTATAATATAAAAATGTCTTTAGCTGGTTGGTTAATCAACAGCTGCGAGAAAGTCTGGTTGACAGAACCTAAGATCTATCCTACCCTTGCCTTCCCCGTCCCACCTCCACCTCTAGCTTGTAGCCCGTCCGCGAACAATGTCTGGCTGAGCTTCTCCCCTTTCCCATTCGCAGCCTTCAGAGCGAACTGATGCATCTCACCCTCTGGTGCACAGATGTCACACCACACCTGACCCTTGATGTCGCCGCACGTCCTCGCCAGCTGATCTCCGTCCATGTGGACCATAGTTTGATAAATTTTGCACTGTGCCTTGTGGACCACCTCGCCGAGTTCGTGTATCATAGTGTTGTTTTGAGTGGGCATGAGTGATGATTCCATCTGCCGTGACGTCACGAAGAATACATGAGACTCCTTTCCATCCCTCCCGGCACGCCCAGCCATCTGAAGCGTGGACATTAAACCATATGCTGGCTTGTAGATGATCACATATCGGATATGCGGCCTGTCGACACCTGATCCAAATGCAGAGGTGCAAGCCATCACGTTGCATTCTCCGCCATCCCATTTATGCAGGTTGCTCTCCTTCGTTGAGATTCCGGTAAGTGGCAGTGAGTTGTGAAAAACGGGGCAAGGAAACTTGTTGACAAACCCCTGCAGCTCAGCCACGGACGCAAAGAACACCAGCATTCTCTCCTCGTCTCTTAACTGCGTCGCCAGCTCCTGTACGAGCCCCTTAAGTTCATGTTTGGGATTGTGGGGCCCCACATAGATGGTGTGTAGGCCAATCTCCGGGCGGTTTGTGGCGCACCGGACGAATGCTGTTCCATCTAAATGCATCCCAAAATTCTTCAGCAGATCAAACTCCAGCTTGGGTGGCGCCGTGGCAGAAAGGAGTATTATCTTTATCTCCATTCCTTTCGCCCAATTTGCCATATTCCGCCACCTAGAAATTCTCTCTGGCGGACAGGTCAACTGGTCGTGATGTTCGTCCACGAATATCGCGTGGAATTTAGGTGCATTGAAACTGTTGAGCACACTTCCGTCGAGAGCCAAGGTCAGTCACACAGCATTTCCCACATGAGGAAAGTGACTCACTTATTCAGAGCCCTGCTGTTGACATGCTCCACCTGGACGAACAAGATTTGGACATCATGCGGTAGAGCATCCCTTTCCGTATTCGAGAAGTTGACGACCTTCAATCCAGCTTTTCGTGCTCTGTCTGCTTGCTCGTCCAGAAGCACCGCGAATGGGCACACTACTATGAACCTAAGTTCAAGATCGACAAGTGCAGGAGCTAGCCACAACATGCTCTTTCCTCCGCCGGTCGGTAGCGTTACCATTATGTCCTGCTGAAACGTTTGGTCTGACACCAAAAGCATAGCCGCCATCTGTGCTGTGCTCTTTTCCCGGCCGTCTGGACTCCCTGTGATCCTCTGAATCATTCCGCGAAGGTTTGCGCAACGTGAACGTGTTGACCGCGTAGGATTGTGAAACCAACTCTGTGATACATTTCGCGCAAGTATCATGCCCCTGTCTTCCAGAGCAAAGTTCCCATGAAGTTGCGTGTTCAATTCCCAGCCCGAGTCTACGAACCGAGGGTTACCAAGATGACCGATACGGCCTTCCGCCACTGCCCCTTCCAAGACATCTTTTTCTTCTTTATGGCAACGATAATCATCCGAGCATCGTCGAAGCTTCTTCAATGGTCTCGGTTCAAATTTCTGCTCCTCTCGGTGTTGTCGACGGCGGTCACTCCAAGACGTCGTTGCCGTTAGAGCTTGAGACGACAAACTGGTCACCATCTTGCATGGACCAGGATGGGCTAGGGGTGTCTGCCGGTCGAATGAATGCGCGTGCGTAAGATCGGCCGGCCGCACTGCCAATTCGTCGGGGATATCAGGCCAGGCAGAGGGATCAGCTGGGTTATCCAACAAAGGGCCTTCGAACGATATCGCATCTATATCCGTCGGCGGAGGCGTCGGCGGAGGCAGAGATAGGGGAAGAATCGAATTTAGTGCTGTTTTCTGGGTAGGGGATGTCAACGGGGCTGAGAATGACGAAGGAGGTAGCTCTTGATCATTCGATGCTTGCCTGCCAGACGAACTCGCGCTTTTTTCTTTAGTATTACGAACGGAACCAACAAGACAGCCTTGAGTATCCGGAACTTGTGCTGGTTTCTGGATGGCGATCGTTGAAGTGGTTGTACGAATAGGAATTTCTTCCGCAGAGCCTGGATACATTCCGTTCGAGGGCCTGTGAGAAAACTCTGACTCGGGAAGCGAAGAAGTTCCAGCGACTAGCAACTTCACCACGTCTTTGGTGAGTCCTATCGCAGCCAAGTTCTCGGCAATAGAATCCTTCATCATGGCGCACACCCGAGAGGCAAGTTGGTCTGGATCGATCGAATTTTGGGTATGCGATCTTACGCGTATCATCCTAACTGGCTCTGGGATGGGATGGGGCCCCATCCCTAACACACTCGACCACTCCTCCCCCAGCCATCGGTGCTGTGCCAATGCATTGTTCGACAATCGAGGGAGCGTTCCATGGATGACGGCATAATGTGTTATGTCCACCTGCATAGAATGGTCTGCTGCCTCGGCAAGTAAGTCATCCGCGCAAGGAAAGGCTTCATTTGGAGAGATGAACTCTCGGCCGAGGGTTATCATCCCCTGCCGAAACTCACTTGCACCCCAGTTACAGCCAAACATGTCTTGGTTCCACTTTGGTAGCGCATTGTAAAACTGGTCTGGGGTTGTCCTCTTCCCTTCTTGGACACATAGGTACCTGGGATGTAAATTCATGAGTCCCCAGTCTACGAGGGAATGGCATGTCCCTCACGTCCGATACACTTGCACAGCCTCCTCTCCGTACACCACCCTGGCAAGCAGTGCCTGAGCCTCCCGAAAACCACCCCCAACCAGCACTAGCATAATATCCTTCAACGGAGCAGGTAAGAACGCAGGGATGCATGCGTCCGTGCCTTTCATGTTCGTAGTCTTACTGTACCTCCCAATGAACAAAGCCTCCTTTCCTTGAAATACGAGATTTCGAGGTCTGTCTGCATTACGTAATTGGTGTTGCAGGAACTGGGTGACCCTCGTTGATAACTGGGTCCCGACATATAGGGCATGCACGACACGGCACCAAAGACTGTCGGCCTTGCTGAGGAATTGTTCAGCTGCTCGCCGGTCCCAACGCCACTCGCCCGACTCTTGCACGTAAGACACCAGCTTCAGCCTTTCCACTACGCGGAAGAAAACTTCCGTCTTCCTCCCCTTGAAGGGCGATTCCTCCAAGAAAGAATAATTCCTTTGATGGTTTCCCAAGTCATCCACAACCTCGATATCCTGTAGGTCCGGCCAACTCGTCTCGCCTGTGAGCTCCAAGAATTCTTCCTTTATAAGGGCTATTTGACGGCTCACGCCCGCTCGAAGCTTCTCCAGCCGCATAGTTTTACCCCCGATCGATAGCCATTCATGCTTGGGATCGACGAACACGTTTGGATCTTGTACTTGCCCGTGCGCCAGGGCGGAAGTCGCCTGCTGCATCTCCCAGAGCATGTTGAATGTTGTCGGCCTCCCCAACTTCAATGCAGCATTAAAGTAGTGCCCCGTCCTGCTAGAATGGACAAACACAGGAAAAACCCAGTTTAGGGGAAAGCAGGAGAAGATGAACCACGACTTACTCGATTACGTCCATGTTGAGAGAATCCACATCAGGGAACATAACTTTGTAGAGCGTTGTTAAACGGCAGAAGTACTTTAGCTTGGCCAGAAGGGGAGTGAGGCTTGCAGCCTCGATGAAAGACCCATCTGATCGCAGCGCAAATAACCAAATGAAGCGTTCAATAGAGTTTTCCCATCGATCTTGGGACTTCTCAAGGTTGTGAACAAGAGACCAGCAAAAGTTCTGGTAGGCGATCACCGCCGCCGCCATCCAGTCGTCATCGTGCCTCTGTACTGCGCAAATGAGGTCCTGCAAATGCGACCGCTGTTGTTCAGTATATTGGAACTTCAACCCACTCTCATAACCCATTTCCACCCGTATCATCGCCCTCGACATCTGAACAAACGCTGCTGAGTAGGCAGTATTCTCTGGGGACACCATTACGAAGTAACTCTGGCTAAAAAAGGCTGATATAAGAGCAGTGATCATAACGTTGTTAGTAACAATAAAGTTTCGGAACTCACTCCTGTACGCTGAACCCGGGGCCGTTCTTGAGCACTTTTTGGACAGTAAACGACTGCCCACACCTGTCCATCGCTTGCCTGATGACTGTGTGATGTCGCGTCACTACTTGCTGTAGCCGTGCAAAAGCCCCGCCCGCCTCTTCCGCTGTATGCGCGGCCTTGAGCGCCTGTGCTGCCCGCCTCTCGCCCCTGTGTTCTCTTATCTGAGGCATGAACCTATCCCACTGGGTGAGCTTCAGAAGTGGCAACCGATCTCGATCGGCATTCTCTGTTATCACCGACTCCAAGCCCGGTGACGCAAGGAAATCGCTGCGAAGGTAGTTGCGGAGATCGACGGCGCCCGCCGCCGTCGCATGGACGTCAACCTCAAAGTACACCTTGTTAGCGCTCAGAAACAGCACTTGCATCATTGCAGAACGGCACAGGACCTCGTTTGCGATGCCCCTCCCATGCTGGTCCCTGGAGTGCCGTAGCATCCTCTGCCAATCCCGCACGCAGTAAGTGCAGCCTTTCTCAGCGCATGCATGCCCTTCAAGAGGAGGGCATATCGCCTGAACTGGCGGACCGCAAGGACTGGGCAAATTGACTTGATCTGGACACTCGAACACGCTTCCTGCATGAAAGGCGCGTTCAAGCTCACCCTCCTGCTCTAGCTTGAGTTTCATCCCGTGCCGTTTGCCTACCAGGTGTCCTTTTACAATGGAAGAAGTCAGTGCACACTTGCACTCTCGGCATACAAACACTTTCAAGGCGGTGTGAATCCATAGTCCCAAGCTGTCTAGTATATTGTTTGCGTAGAGGTAGTTGTTGCCTGGAAGGAGAGCCACGCGGCGCCTCGAGCCAACTGGCGCTCTGACTATCATGCATCCAAGTTTCAACGGTTACCAACGCTGGACAAGAGTATGCAACACTCACCCCCGTTCATGGACGCTGTTGCACCGTCATTCACAGTCGCAATCGAAGCCATGACTTTCAACGGAATGTGAGGAAGGCTGCGGAAGAGAATGTCAGGGGAAACTTGACTAGCGAAAAAAAGCGGTCCTGACTAGTACTGACCAGTGCATCACGCCAGTTTGTTGATCCAGGGATGAGGTCGATTTCATAACATTTCAAACTTTAGCCATATTGAAATCGGAGCCTTGTACCTAAAAAAAGAGAGCCCGTTGCCTCAGAATGTTTCGATGGATCATTTCAGGAACCGATCCTCGCCAAAACGCCCGACGAGTAGCGGCAAAATTCACACAATGTTGATAATGCTTTCAGTCTATCGCTCATTACAAATCATACTTCTGTGCGATCTCAGGTCGTGATATCTGAACCTGAAAATGCCGTGGAAGGCGAGATCGCAGGTACTACACGACCACGGCTCAGAATTGTCCGCAGACATGATTTCAGTACGAGGCCGCCTCGAGCTACTACAGCCCCCGTGGGTTCATGGCCGAGGGCAGCGGTGCCCGTGTAACTCCTCAGCTTTGTTTTGGTGAGGGCAGATCCTTTAACAGTCAAAGTTTCGATTATCGAGCAGTCGGCAAACGTAACGCGTTACGAACCTCGTTTGTGTGCGATCTCAGACCGCGGTACTTCCTATGGCGTCATAACACGCGAAGCGCCACATCCGTGGCAAAACCCGCTACGGGTTCTCACTGTGCGCAAGCAAGGGATTTTATTACACTGAGATGACTATACAGATCGTTGGACAAACAATCTCATTTGCTCTTGTCAAAAGGATGTCCCAAAATGTGCTCCTGGGTCCTGACCCGTATGACCCATGGGCAGTGTATGGGTGCGGCCCGTCATGGGTTAACCCGTGGGCAAGGCCTCGGTAGGCGCATGTATCTGCGCTATCTGGTCATTGCCATGTCGTCGTCGGCGTTACGGTGGTAAGGGTGCCTTGGAATCCCCTTGCTGGGTGGTGGACATTTACTCTCCTCGTCGTCTGGTGGATGTTGGGTGGATTGTTACGGCCCCTACTCATCGTGTGTAGATGCACGGCCGTTGCACCTCCGCCCGTTGTCCTAGATGACGGAGGGTGTGCCATCGCGTCGCTCCTCCCTATGCGTGCCCCCGCCCGTCGTCCCGGTTGTCAGAGGGCGCGCCGTCGTGGGGCCGTTGTGCCTCCCATTCATTGTCCCGGTTGGTATAGGGCAGGCCGTTGCGCTGTAGCCGCCATCCTCGTCTGATGGGCGTGGGGGTGATGGGTGTGTGTCTCCCAGTGCGCGTCATCCTGGTGGGTCGTGGTTGCGCCGTTGCGCTGCCAGGCCTTCCTCGTTGTCCTGTAGGTGGTAGACGTGGCGTGCACGCCCTATCCATCGTTGTGGTGGGTGATGGGTGCGCCATTGCGCAGCACCCGCCCTCCTCGTCATCTTGTGAAGGCGCGTGGGGCGGTTTGGCGGTGGTGTGGGGGCGTCTCGTACCCGCCCCTTCGCCCCCTCGTTGTCGTCATGGTGGAGTGGTGGCGCGCTGTTGTGCAGTCCTCGCCCTCCGTGTCGTCGCGTGGTGGCGAGTCACGATGGGCAGAGCGCTGCCTCCCGCCACCCTGTTGCTGTCACCGACTAGTAAGCATGTCATTTCGCCACTAGGAGACTACCCCCTCGTCACGTCGGCGCTGTAGCGGTAATGCGCCGTTGTGTTCCCTAGCCTTCGCCGTCGTCGTCGTCGCGGTGATGGCAGTGTCCCCACTCGGTTACCCGTCTTCGAGACATCGCCCCAAATTTTTAATTAGAGAATACAAAATCGCACCGCCCAGCTGGACACGAAGTTCACATGGAAATACCGCGGCCTGAGATCGCACACAAACGAGGTTCGTAACGCGTTACGTTTGCCGACCGCTCGACAATCGAAACCTTGACCGTTAAAGGATCTGCCCTCACCAAAACAAAGCTGAGGAATTACTCGGGCACCGCTGCCCTCGGCCATGAACCCACAGAGGCTGTGGTGGAGAACGAATTAGAACCGCGATTCGGCACATTTTACGAGGCCAGATTCTACCTTCCCTTCCACACCTCGTACTGAAATCATGCCTCCAGACAATGCTCAGCCGTGGTCGTGTAGTGCCTGCGATCTCACCTTTCAAGATATGAAGGCTTGGAGCCGTCACCAACATGACGCTCACACGGAAGCACTCGTCATTGACGGAGTGTCCCACGTTGTCCTCTCTGAAGGGAAGTATCACTGCCCCCTCAGTGACTGTGACAGGACATACAAAGGTTACAGTGCGCTGAAGAAGCACGTGAAAAATGCGCATGACGCTCCGTTAACAAGAGCAGTAAGAGAAGGGAAAGATCAGAGAACGCAGGGTCAGGATTTTCGTACATTCGTTTAGGCGACAGCTCGGCTGATTGCTTCAGGCTCACACTGCAGTGGCGGTCAAGGACCCAGTCCGCGTGACACAGCGTCCAAAGTCGTGAAAACACCGGGCGCCGTAGAACCGATCGATCCAGACCAACTTACCGCTCGAGTGCGCACTGTTGTAAAGGAGTCCGTTGCAGAAGGCTTGGCAAAGATCGGTCTCACTGAAGACGTGGTGAAGTTGCTAATCACTGCAGCTTCCTCGCTTTCCGAGTCAAAGTTTTCTCAAAGGTCCTCAGGTTCGACAGAGAAGACTCCCATACGTACAACCGCCATTCAGAAACCAGCGGAAGTTCCAGCTCGTAATACTAAAGAAAAGACCCCGAGTTCGTTTGGCAGGCAAACATCGATTGGTCGGCTACCTCCTTCGTCACTCTCAGCTACCCCGTTATCATCCCCGACCCCACAGACAGCACCAAATTCAATTCTTTCCCCATCCCCGCCGCCATCGATGTCCCCGCGGACAGATATAGAATTCGAAGGTCCTTTGTTGAACGAACCAGTCGATTCATCTGCGTGGCCTGATATTCCCAACGGTTCAGTGCAACCGGCCGTTCTTACGCACGCACATTCAGTAGATCGGTCGGCTACTCTACCTTCTATTCAGACACCCCTTGCCTTTTCTGGTCCGCACAGAGAAGTGACCAGTTTGTCGCCTCCGGTTCTGATTACCACGCCCCGGAGTTATCGCCGGCGACAGCACCGGGAGGTGCAGAAAATAGAAACAAGACCATCAAAGAAGATTCGACACTCATCCACACGTCATGCGGATGAAGACGAAGACGGACAAACAGGGGCAGGAGCAGAAGGGAAGCAGCATGGTCGACCGTTGGATTATGAATTCGTAGTGCCAGACTTGCGCTCGGACCCCCCGAGCCCACAACCCACTGTGATATTCGCTCTGGAAGATGGGGATGGCGCGCCGGCTTGTAACATGTCACAGGGAGGTAGCAGAAGATGCAGGGAGGAGTTAGCGGTGGACCAGGTAAGTACGGTCCGGAAACGGTACGCCAACACTGACGTACGTGCGGTAGCAGAGAATGACGATCAGAAGCGACATCATGAATAATAAAGCCCCTGCTGAAGACGCTTCGGAGCCAGACGCCATGGGCGCTAGGATCACGCGACACGGGAGTAGTGGAGCTGAGGACAGGGGCTGCTTAAGCAGGTCCTCTCAGCCAATGCTGTCAACGAACCTTCCCAGCTCTTTCGCAGGAACGAATCGGTTGTGTTCAGCCCCAGCGATGGGAGTGCTGCGGGGAATTCAAGGCCGGGTGGCACGAGAGCAAGCGCAGAGGGAAGCTCGACTGCAGCGGACGGCAGAGCTTGACAAGTACATGCCCACGTTGAAACGGGCATGTCCATACCACTTTGTGCACGCAAAGTCCGTAGTGGCGGACGACTACCCGAAATGTTCGTGGATGGACCGTGGGGACTTGAACGGTTACGCGCGTTTCAAGAACTCCCTCAACTTCGAGGCCTATTCCTATTGCTACCGCTGTGGGATGCCTCAGGATAGGCAGCATAATGGTGAAGGCCCAAAGTGTCACATGAACCACGATTTCCGGTCGAAGACACCCTGCCCTTACAGTCACTTCATTTTTAGGGTGGCCTACCGACTGTGGGAGATATTGGAAATTCGAGAGCAGGTGATGAAGGATCTGGGGGAGGAGGATGTACCAACGACGCAAGGCCAATTCGAGGCATGGGCTGTAGAGGAAGAGGAGGGGCAGTACAATAATCTTCTGGAGGTGTTCCTATGGTTTTGTCGGAAGATGGACAAGGAGAACCCACGCATGTTCGGACGAGTATCTGGGTCTACATAGTAAGATACGAACTTCACAAATACACATCAAGAGTAGTATGCCAATGACTGAGAAGGCCCGTAAAGGTTTATTCGAAATCCGGCCGAATAAGTCCCAACACGGGTAAGCTCCTCCTGAGCGAGTTGTTTACAGCCTCTGAAGTCACCCAGTGACCCGGCTCAATCCTCGCATTCCCTGTCCAGCCCATGTTGGTCTTGTGCTGGCGAGTTGTATGCCGGGTGTTCCCTTGCTTTATCCCGACGATGTAAATTGCGCTCTTCTGTCTTCCCACCCAAAGCCAAAACATCGTCTACGTCAATATCCTTCTGTCATTTTCACAAAACGACCTTAGCAAAGCCTAGTGCAGAGCGCTTTCTGGTCCACCCTGGCACCTCCATGCGAACATGGACATCTAGGCAGCGTCTTCGCTCCGTGAGCACTCCACTCCACCTTAATGTTGTGAGAGACGAAGAAGATAGCTTACCCATGCATCCTTATTGCAATTGGAGTCGCGAGGTGAGTTGTAAGTACTACCTCTTAGTCCGTCCATTCATTTTGTTCGTGATGTATTGAGCAGGTTGAAGCCACACGTATACAAGGCTAGAAACAGCGAGGTAATGACGTATCGTGGCTGTCGTCGTAGATTCTGAAGGGGTAAGAAACTGAACGGAGTGACCCGGTCCCGACTCGCAAACGAAAGTCTGTAACTCGCTCATGTTTGTTGTTCTACAACTCGAAAGGAATACCCTTCCTAAGGACCTATTGGTTTTCGTATGGTTTTCACAACTAGCTGAGCTGTGTTTGAAATCGGGCCCATCAGTTACTTACACCCCGGGCAAGAACAAGTAAAATGTAGATACATATGGTGGTAACATTTGTAACATATTCCGCCTCTGTTGACGGATAAGTAGGTTATCAAAAATAAAAGTTTGTCGCTTAGATAAGAACAATAAACATGGAAGCGGAATATGTTTATGAGTTCGTGTCGACTATTGTCAGTGGATTTATTCGGTCGTGTCTGCGGGGGCTGGTTTGTAGGGGTGAATCCCCTGCAGAAACGCTACCATGGCGGGCAAGACCGAATAAGTTTGCCGCATATAGGGGGTACTAATCGCACAAACATATTCCGCCTGGCTTTCGGATATGTTTATTGTAATTATATAAGCGACAAACTTTTATTTTTGATAACCTACTTATCCGTCAACAGAGGCGGAATATGTTACAAATGTTACCACCATATGCATCTACATTTTATTTATTCTTGCCCGGGGTGTTAGTTAATGGTATTCAATGTGGAATAAGTACATGGAAAGACGTTCTCGCGGGGTGTTAATTATCAAATGACGTGCCAACATAACCAAACAACGAAGCACCTCTAAAAAGTGTGTAAAACAATGCTGACCTCACCATGTCTATCCCGATCACACCACGTCCTACGCGAATCACCGAATTCCTCCTCCCGTCCGTTCGTCAGACTATGCATCTAGCGGAATGGAAGCCATACAAGGAATTAAACGTTTGGTATGGCCTGCCAGTATGGCAAGGTAAACGCCGAAAAATTCCCGCGATTTGTTTGTGCCTCGTGCGCGATAAAGTTGATAGGTACTACATAAAATTGTTGCACTGCTGCGCCACTTCGCCTTCGTCATCGTCATAGCAGGGGTAGACACCCTGCTGCTCGGGCGAGTCGTTGCACTTCTCGCCCTTATTGTCGGCGTCATGGTGGGAGGAGCACCATTGTGCTCCCTCACACGCCATGGTCGTGGTCATGGAGGCTGGCGAGCCGTTTCCCCCACTTGGCTTCCTCGTCATGGTCGTAGTGATGACGCGCATGCCACCCCGTCGTCGTCGTCCAGTAGTCACCACCGCCACCTTGCCCTTGTCACCCCTTGTCACCATCGACATCGTGGTGGTGAGTGCTACATTGCGTGCCATCACCCACGCCGTCGTTATCGTGGTGGTGGGGGCGCCGTTGCGTACCCTCGTCCTCGCCGTCGTCGTGAAGGTGGCAGCGGCGGATGCACCATTGCACCCCTCAACCTCGTCCTCCTCGTTGTGATGGCGGGTGCACCCCCTCGACCTCGACCTCTTCGTTGTGGTGGGGTAGGCATGCCATTGTGTGCCGTTGCTGTTTTGCCCTCGTCGTCGTCGTCGTCATCGTGGGCGCGCAGTTGCGCCCCCTTGTCCACGGCGTTATGGTAAGGGTATGTGCGCCGCTGCTCCCCCGCCCTCGTCGTTATGGTGGGGTGGTGGTAAGCACACCACGTCGCCTCGTTAGGAGTCCCCTCCGCCTTGTCGTTCGTGATGGTGGTGGTGATGGGTATGCCGTCGCCATTGTCGTCGTCGGCGTTGTGGTAGTGGATGCGCTGTTGCGCATCCTCGCCCTCGTCGCCGTCTTTCTGGTGGCCGCTGGGCTGTTGCACGCCCCTCCTCGTTCTCGTGGCCATAGGGCCACTACACCGTTGTCGTTTGCATGGTAGGGCCATTGCGTGTCCCCACCTGCGCGTCATCGTCGTGGGGTCACCTCATCGTCCTCTTCGGCTTTGGTGATAATGGGGACATCACGTAGTCTGGTGACCAACCCGTCGAGGGCACGTGGGAATTGAATTTTCCGTGAATTGAGTCTGCCTTTTTGTCTGACTTGGTTAACTTGACCTTTTCTTTCAGGCTACGCCCTTGGTGTGTACATCACCACTATGACGTTATATCTGCACATTTATTCCGCCGCGCTTTTTTATCCTGCCGCGCTCCGAAAAAGGATCTCGCCGCGCTTTTTTGTCCTGCCGCGCTCCAAAAACCAGCCAACCAGCCAACCCGCCATACCCATACCCGTGACCCCGACGATGGGGACGATGGAGCGAAACGGCGCACCCGCTGCCACCACCGCCATCACTACGACGACGACAAGGGCGAGGGTACGCAACGGCGCACCCACCACCACAATGCCGACGACGAGGGCGACGTTGCGGAATGGCGCACCTGCTGCCACCACCACCATCACCGTGAGGACGACGAGGGCGAGGGTACGCAACGGCGCACCCACCACCACAACGCCGACGACGAGGGCGACGTTGCGAAATGGCGCACCTGCTGCCACCACCACCATCACCGTGAGGACGACGAGGGCGAGGGTACGCAACAGCGCACCCACCACCACTGTACCGACGACGAGGGTGATGGAGCGAAACAGTGCACCACCGCCATCACTTTGACAACGACGAGGGTGAGGGTATGTGCAATGGCGCACCCACCACCACAGCGCTGACGACGAGGGCGACGGTGCAATGTGGCTCACCACTGCCATAATCGCGATGGCGGGGGCGAGGGTACTCAACGTCGCACCCACCACCACAACGCCGACGACGAGGGCGCGGTGTGAAACAGGGCACCTGTGCCACCACCGCCATCACTACGATGACAACGAGGGCGAGGGAGGGTACGCAACGGCGCACCCACCATCACAGCGCCGACAACGAGGGCGACGAAGGCGAAGGCGAGGGTACGCAATGGCGCACCCACCACAGCGCCGACGACGAGGGCGCAACGACACGCCTATCACCTTGACAACGACAGCAACAGGGTGGCGGGAGGCAGCGGTCTGCCCGTCACCTCCGCGTGACAACACGGAGGGCGAGGACTGCACCACCCGCCCTGGCGACAACGAGGAGGCGAACACAACGGCATCCCAGCGGGGGCGGCACATGACATGCCCACTACTACCGTGACGAAGACGGCAGCGGCAGGGATGACGAGGTCGCGCAACCGTGCGCCCACTGCAGCCAGGACAGCGAAGGTGCCATTGCGACGTTATCACCTGCGTCTACCGCGCCATCGCCTATGGACGATTGGATAGGTAGGCGAGGGCTGCGCATACCACCACCACGTGGTGACGAGGAGTGGGGCAGCACCAGCGTGACGATATTGACGGGGTAGTGCATGTGGTGCCCACAACGACAAGGGGGGGTACCCATCCAAGTGCTATCCAGGGCAACATGGAGTATCATTAGTACTATACAGACTACTCTCACACTGGGCTCTACTACTATGTATTGGACTCCCTTTGCAGAATTGCAGTTGTTGCGAGATAAGAGTGCCAGTGAGAACCTGTTTTTGGAGCACGGAAGGACAAAAAAGTGTGGTGGAAATCTCTTTTCGGAGCGCGGCAGGACAAAAAAGCGCGGCGAGATCCTTTTTCGGAGCGCGGCAGGATAAAAAAGCGCGGCGGAATAAATGTGCAGATATAACGTCATACACCACCACAAGTGATTGCGCGCACAAAACGAGTGGCCGCACGCACAGAAGGACGGGTAGCGTCACAAAACTCCCTATGAGCCGAGCGTGCTACTTTTTTGTGAGGGCACACTACTTTCTCGCAATGGCGAGCCACTTATTCGGGGTTAAACCACCTTTTCATTGGATACTGTTTCTGGACTCATGTAAAACGAATACGTGCAGC
>JBBPUG010000839.1:0-14880 GCA_038094535.1 Tubosaeta aff. alveolata | reverse complement strand
AAATTCATCCAATGGTTAATGTTTCAAAAATTAAACCATTTAGGAAACACCACTTTGGCCAACCTGTTTTTGAACCCAGACCAGTGCTAGTCACCAAGGACCAAGATAAAGAGTATAAGGTTGATCACATTGTTGATGCCTGCTGTAAAGGTCATGGTTGGGAGTATCTGGTCCATTGGGCTGGTTACGATGAAGATGCTTGAACTTGGCAATTGAAGAAGGATCTTTCTAATGCGCAAGCCACCTTAGAACACTTCCATAAATGTAATCCTCACCTCTTTCTTCAAGAAGCCTTTACTGAGCAATTTGGTATTTTCAACCCATATCCTGAAGTTTATGTCACTGCCATGGGTTGTCTGGAATCCAACCCATAGAAGGGGGGTAGTGTTACAGTCTCATTATTTTCACTTTGCTTTTCTCCTTTCTTTTGTTATCTTATCTTCATCAGGATCTTATCATGGGTCACAGCCATGCTATGCAGTAAGTGCTGACACATACCCAATCCAATCTATGACTCACACGGACTCATTTCATTTACTTCAAACATGTTTCATTTCTTCATTTCCATCTCTTCCATTCTGCCACACCTCATATGTAACTCATGTTTCTTATCTTGGCTGTGTCCACAGCCTTACATGCATTTGACTCATGTTCTTCATTTTCATGCTGTGCATGGCTATGTCTCTTATCTCTAGGGTTTAGGGAATTCCCATATTGGTGACTCATTGGTAGATTAGGTCATAACATGTACATACAGTATGAGTAGTATATAAAGGCCAAGGGCTTGCCTGGGACATCTTCCCAGTCAAGTTCACTTGGAGTATTCCTTCTCTCTGAGTTATTTCCTCTTTCCTTGGCAAAAGATGCCACCACTTTGACGTTTATGTCTTCACTGGATTGAAGTTGTTTCAATCACTATCAAGTTTGAACAATAGGCCATCACTGATCTCTTTCTCTTTTGGAGGATTCACAAGTTGCAGGCTAGACCATGTGTAACGCTTGGCATACTCAAGAGAGCATTCGACTTAACCCAAGAGAGGTGGATGCTCACGAAGAGGTACCACAGCATCTCTCCTAGCAAGCTAAGTGCAAATAGAGGACAGAGGACAAAGGACGACAACAAAGGAGCATACAGGTCTCGAGAATCGCTCGAGGACAGAGAACGAGTACGACAAATGTCGTGGACAATGAACTAGGGTTCAGGGTTAAGAGATTCGAGGAGTTGGGACAAAGGATGTGGACCAAGATTGAGGACAACAACGAGGAGCTCAGAGGACTCAAGAATCACTTGAGGACAACCAACAAGTACGCAGGATCATGTAGATTCAGTGTAAGGAGTAAAAGTACAGGGCAAGTGGTATAAGTATTCCTATCATGGGAGAATGGAATGCTATAGAATGCGAGGGAATAAGGGAACACATCGCTATCGTGAGAGAGATGGCTGCAGAGCTAATCGTCCAATGAAAAGAGGTTTATATAAGAGATAAGCAGGCAAGAGAAGACGATGGAATGAGATGATGATGAAGGGAGAAAAATCGTAACATTACCCCCTTTGTACAATTGAGTTACCAGCTCAATTATCCTCTTCGTAAACATCAGCAACTTCCTCAGCAAAAAGTCCAGACATATGCACAGCATAAGGACAGTCATCAGCGACATGACCTTCGCCATTACAGAGAGCACAAAGTCTGCTAGGACAAACACGTGGTCCATGACCCCAGTGGTGGCAAAAGTCGCAGAAGGATTGAAGACAAAGGATGGCTCTATGGCCAGGAGCAGGAGTGCCACAACAAGGGCAGTGATATTGAGGGCAATCAACTTGATAATGGCCAGTACGATGGCAATAAAAACACACCATAGAAGGAGTGGTGTCTCAGAGGACAAACCAAGATTCCAGGACTTGGGTGGGAGAGTCGAGTATCAAATGTCCATCAGCAAGACATTTGTACAGAGCCCGAACTTGAGCTTGGGCGGCGAAGTCAATGAAGGAAGAGCCATCAGAGGCAGAGGCGCTGTTTACTGCATCAGCCATTCTTGCTAACAGAGATGGATTGGGGGTGGAGTCAGGAGGAGGAGGAGGCACATCGAAGTATATAGATCCTATATCAATTGTGTCTAAGTTTGAGGACGACAAAGAAGGAGGAGGAGAGGATAGACGATCCACAAAGATGCAAGACGTGGATGTAGTAGGAGAAGGAGGAGCTGGAACTGGGAGAGGTGGTTCAGGGATAGGCAATTGAGCAACTTGACCACCTTCCAGACGAGAGGTAATGTTTTCAAGGTAAAAGTCTTGTTCCTGTGGGTTCAAAGACAAAAATATGGGAAGAAAGGTTGGAAGTACAAGTCAAACGGGAAGTCTAGGTACGAGATCAGCAAAACGGTTAAGTACTAACAGGTCTAGGACCTGTTCAGACAGCTGCCCAATTGTGACACGAAGAGGAACTCCAAAAGAAGGGGGCAGGTTTTGTGGGGCAGAATAAAAGTGAAGGTTTTGAATGTGCACCACAGTATGAAATAATCCAATGAGATGACACAAAATGTCATCGTTTTGATACAAAGGATCCTCTGGAATGATATGCCAAAGGGTGGGATCAGAGAGGATGGCCGAATAGAGAATTGGCAAAAGACGAGGCAGAAGTAAAGAAGGTTGAACAGGATAAGAACGTAAAGGCGATGGGTCCGACATGGTAGAGGAGCGAGATCGAAGAGTAATAGACATAGAAGTAAACAAAACTATACGTGCAAAGGAGACTTCCTTTGATTTCAAAGGGGAAGGTAATTGAGAGAACCGTTAGATCAGTACAGAAGAGAAAACAAGGAGAGAAACAGGACGAAGAACGTGTTGCCAGAGGATCAGGTACTAGGTAGCGGCGCTCAGCAGCACACTATGACTTTCACTGATTCGAGCCGAGTGCAAGTGAGTGAGGAAAGGGAGTGGGATGTATGAAGGGGAAAGACAAGTTACTTCAGGAAGTGGGAGTGTTTATAAGTGGAAAGGATCCTGGGAGTGTGATGGAGATTTTCTTCGGGTTCCCATGTGGCTTCGGACCGAGAGTATCCCTTCCATATGGTCAGGTACTGATAGTTGCCATGGTAGCCTTTGTGCGATAGGATAGCCTCCACTTCAAATTCTTCTTCGTCATCAATAATATCCAGAGGTGGTTCGAGAAAGGAAGGTCCATGTGCTTCTGTCTGTTTGAAAGGAGATAAGAGGGAGGCATGGAACGTGTCATGGATTTTCCAGGAAGGAGGTAGTTTGAGACAGTAGACAAGGGGAGAGATAATTTGGGAGATCTCAAAAGGTCCATGTCGTTTGGGGGTGAGTTTTCTGGAGGAGTAAGGGATCCGAAGATTGGTGGCTTCCAGCCATACCTTGTCTCCGACTTTCCAAGGGGAGAATAAGCAGGTGGAGTGACAAGTTATCGCCAAATGAGTGGAGTCATGTGTGGCAAGGGCTTCTTCTCATGCCTTGGACAGGGCGATCAATCTGTCAGACAGAGTGGGGATGAATGTTTTACCCAGGGCAGGGAATGAGTGGGGTTCGTAACCAAAAAGGAGGGAGAATGGAGATGTCTTAGTAGAGCTATGGGGGGGCAGAGTTGTGATGGAATTCGGTGGTAGTGAGGAATTCTGACCAGGAATGGGGATTGTTGGCGCAGAAGATATGGAGGTAGGTTTCGAGTTCTTGGTTTGTACATTCAGTTTGGCCATCGGTCTGGGGGTGATACGCAGTGGAGAGTTGAATGTCGTACTGGAGGAGACGAGTGAGTTCTAGGGCAAACACAGAGGCAAACTGTGGGCCACGATCCGAGATGATAGAATCATAAAGACCAAAGCATTTGAATACATTGTTGAAGAAAAGTTTGGCAACTCCTGCGGTGTCAATGGTTTTGTTACAAGGGATGAAAATTACCCCCTTTGTAAGGCCATGGTCGACCACGACTATAATAGAATCAAAATCAGAGGACAGGGGGAGGTCTGTGATAAGATTGACAGAGATTTGTTGAAATGGCAAAGATGATGATGAGGGGATTGGGTTTAATGGAGTGACAGTAGGGTGAGTGTTGACCTTGGATTGCTGACATATGGCACAGCCAGCGACAAAGTTTTTGATGAAGGTACCAAGTCTGGGCCACCAAAAGTCACATTCTAGGATTGTCTTTGTGCGGAATTGACCAGCATGGCCAGTGGTAGGAGAGGAGTGAATACTATGGAGAAGCATGGATTGGAATGAGGGTGGAACATATAAACGACCTTTGTAGAAGAGGTGACCATTATCAAATGACCAATCTTGGAGCAAGGAACGAGGGAACAAAGGTGTTGCTTCTTCCATGGCTTTGAGCACACGAAGGACCAGTAGATCAGATAAGGACAAGGATCAGATGTAGTTGAAGAGTTTTAAGTCAAGGGCGTTAATGACGACAGGGTCAGGGAGAATAGCTGCGTCAGAGTTGTCAGAGGAGGTGTTGATGGAGTCTTTTCGGGAAAGAGCATCAGCTGGACCCATCTGTGTTCCAGTGGTTACTTTCCAGATGAGGTCAAAGTCAAGAAGGAAAAGGGACCAGCGAGCTTGACGATGAGAAAGTTTGCAGGGGTCTTTGACGAAGGAGAGGTTCTTATGATCTGTGATTATTGTGACAGGGTGCAAAGTTCCAAGGAGGTATTGTCGCCATTCTTCAAGAGCGAGGATGATGGCCAGGAGTTCTCGGTCGTAGATATCATAGTTTCGTTCAGCATGGGAGAAGGTCTTCGAGAAATAGGCACATGGATGGAGGTCACCATTGACATTGGTCTGAAGGAGTACAGCTCCAGAGGCAATCAGGGAGGCGTCGGTCATGATGGAGAAAGGACGAGATGTGTCAGGGAGAGCGAGGACTGGGGCAGAACAGAATTGGGCAATGAGTGAATGGAACACAGTTTCCTGGAGGGAGGTCCATAACCAGGGTTCATTTTTGCAAGTGAGGAGAGTCAGAGGGGTGACGATGTTGGAGAAGTTGGGGATGAACTTCCGATAGAAATTGGCAAAACCGAGGAAACTGTGGATTCCTTTGACAGACGTTGGGGGTTTCCAGTCTTTGATAGTGGCGAGTTTGACAGGGTCCATCTCGAGTCGTCCTTGACCGATGATCATGCCGAGGTATTCCATCTAGGGGGTGTCAAAGGAGCATTTGGAGATTTTGAGCAAAAGGTGGTGTTCTCTGAGTTGTTGTAGGACTCAACGTGTGCGATTGTGGTGGAGTTCTATGACATCTTTTGTGTGAATGCCTAGGTCGTCCATGTAGATTTTCAACCATCATTCTGCTAGCATATCAGCGAAGATATGATTTATGAAAGCCTGGAATGTGGGAGGAGCGTTGTTGAAGCCAAAGAACATTACAGTGGGTTCAAAAAGTCCAAGTGTGGTGATGAACACCGCTTTCCATTGGTCCTCTTCTCGAATTTGAATGTTATTGTATCCCCATCATATGTCGAACTTGGTGAACAGAGTCGAGTCCTTCATGTCATCAATGAGATCAGAGATGAGCAGAAGGGGATACACGTTGCAGATGGTAAACGAATTGAGGTAACGATAGTCCTGACAGGGACGAAGAGAACCGTCTTTCTTAGGTACGAAGAAAAAGGAAGAGGCTTGTGGGGACTTAGATGGGACGATGCGACCGGTTTTCAAATGTTCTTCAACAAAGAGGCGGCATGCCTCCTTTTCGGCGGGGTTTAGTGAGTAGACATTGGCAATTTTTGAGACAAAGGTGGGTTTAAGTTCGATGGTGTGATCATAGGGTCGGTGAGATAGGAGTGTGTCGAAGGTTTTCTCAGAGAACACGTCTTCATAATCTTGGCATCAGGTGGGGTTTTCATGTTCGAGTTTGACCACTTGTTGGGCCAGCTGGGCCGAGAGAGTTACCTTGTTGATCTTATCCCAGGGCGGATGCTCACGAAGAGGTACCACAGCGTCCCGGGATGGAGTTTCCTTGTTGATGCTTACCGTACCATAGATCCAATCAATGGTAGGGTTCCATTGTTTCAGCCAGGGCATTCCTAGAATGATCTGTTGCTTGCCGAGGGTGACAACCATGAGGTCAAGGTGGTCGTTGAACGAGGAGATTTGAGCATTAGCTCGAATCCTGAATTTGATAGCTTCCTTTTGGTTGGGAGAGCCATCGACGTTGTAGGCCATGAGGGGTTTCTGGATATGTCTGATTCCCATACAAAGGGCAGGAATAAGGCTAGGGTCAATAAAGTTACCAGTTGCTCCGCAATCTACAAGAGCAACAGTCTTGACAATGTTTGAACCAACTTGGAGATGAATGGGTAAGTGGAGGGCTCTTTTGTAGGGTAATCTGATGAGGACGTGGGGTGGAGAAGGTGTGGACAGTTCTTTTTCTGTCAAGAAGTCTTGGACAGTAAGGGTGGCGACTTCTTTATCCGAGGGTTCTTTGTCAGGTTCATAGAGGGTTTTCAAGACTTGGAGGATTGTAGCGTCATCCGTCCCGGAGTTATGAAGTTTATCAAAGTAAGTGTCGAGGGCAGAAGCAGGCTTTGGCTTCTCAAGGTATGTTTTCAAGGTTTGAAGGAGCGAAGCGTCATTCTTCCCAGAGTTGCAGCAGAGTTTGTTAATGTAAATGTTGACGGCAGAGGTGGACTTTGTCGTGGGGGTTCCAAATGCGGTTTTCAGGACAAGGGTAATTGAGTTTTCATCAACTCCAGAGGTACGAAGTTTGTTAAAATATTTGTTGAGCGCAGAGACAGGTTCAGGGATTTTGGGCTTGTTGAGGTCGAGGTTGGCTATGGTTTCGATGGGTCTGGGGTTCAATGGGTGAGGAGATGAGGGTTTAGTGCCTAGGCACTCGATGGCATTGTGGCCTTTCTGGCGACAACAAAAACAAAGACCAAGTTTAGCACATCTCATGCGCTCAAGCAGGGAGAGTTTCTTGAGTTTGACGTATGCGACATCCATGGTTACTATAGGGCTTGTGACGAGGGGTGCACAGAGGATGAAGGTTCGAAGATCCTTCCTGATCTAGGTCTGCTAGATCCTGGGTCAATGACTAGGATGGTGACGGTCGGCCATCCGATGGGTGATCTGTTAGATCCAAAGGGTTTGTGACTGGTGATGACGACAATCAGCCGTCCGATGGTTGATCTAGGGTTACTAGATCCTAGGATCATTGACTGTGACGATGACTATGGCTTGGATGACGACAATCGGTCGTCCAATGGGGCAATGACAAGGAGGATGACGATTAATTGTCCAATGGTTGCGAGGGGGAGTTAATGACTATGATAATGACAATCGGTCATCCAATGATTGCCCAAGGGCACGATGGGGACTATGACAAGGGGAAGGTGGTGGGGGTAGGCCCTGCTCCATAACAGGAGGGGCTGAAGGAGACACTGAATCTTTTGTAATGCTTGGTGTACTCAAGAGAGCATTCGACTTAACCCAAGAGAGGCGGACACTCACGAAGAGGTACCACAGTGTCTCTTCTAGCAAGCTAAGTGCGAACAGAGGACAGAGGACAAAGGATGATGACGAAGGAGCACACAGGTCTCAAGAATCGCTTGAGGACAGAGAATGAGTACGACGAATGTCGTGGACAATAAACTAGGGTTCAGGGTTAAGAGATTCGAGGAGTTGGGACAAAGGATGTGGACCAAGATTGAGGACAACAACGAGGAGCTCAGAGGACTCGAGAATCACTCGAGGACAACCAACAAGTACGCAGGATCACGTAGATTCAGTGTAAGGAGTAAAAGTACAGGGTGAGTGGTATAAGTATTTCTATCATGGGAGAATGGAATGCTATAGAATGCGAGGGAATAAGGGAACACATTGCCGTCATGAGAGAGACGGCTGCGGAGCTAATCGTCCAATGAAAAGAGGTTTACATAAGAGATAAGCGGGCAAGAGAAGAAGATGGAACAAGACAACAAAGAAGGGAGAAAAATCGTAACACCATGATAGTTGGCTTAGGATAGGGCTTCTGCTTCAGTTTGAGAGGTGGCATAGTAGAAGGAATGTGATTATTCTGTTGACTGTGGCTATTTTTACATTGATAGGATGGACAATGGCCAAGTCCACTCCCACTGTAATGCTCCACCATAAAGCATAATTAATGGTAGACCTGATGGATTATTCAATATGCAAGTATTCATAGTACTTGGC
The DNA here is from genome assembly GCA_038094535.1 of Tubosaeta aff. alveolata. Lineage (NCBI taxonomy): Eukaryota > Fungi > Basidiomycota > Agaricomycetes > Boletales > Boletaceae > Tubosaeta > Tubosaeta aff. alveolata. Next base: position 6,716 of record JBBPUG010000839.1, on the reverse strand, counting down.
AGGCCCCACAGTCAGACCAGCTCAATGTCCATGCATTTTGAGAATTATGCAACACTACCATATGCATTATGAGAATATCTACTGTACTGTAAAATAGTACTAATGATACTAGTCTATTCATACTTAGATTTTGTTAGACTAAGTTAGGATTATTAGTGTTAGGACTTCTTCTTGCCAGAAACCCACACAAATACCACATGGGTAGGGTACTCATGGGTCATGGGTTCATGGGTTATAAAACTCTAACCCATACACATGTCTATCCCTATCAATCACACACCCCATCAACATCAGTACAACATCAAGGTGCTTCAACTTTCACCCAATGTTAGACCAAGTTAGGTGCATAGTGGGTAGTGTTGTTGGCAGAACCCTGCCACTTCTGCCAGTGGCAATTACCAGGGTGGCAGTTGCCAGCAGACTGTGAGGGGAGTCAGCAGATCCTGGCAGAATGGCATTGGCAAAATGTAGTTTCCATATGAAAGATGTAGCTATACAGAGTGACAAACCATCCAACCAAGTCCCTCGCTGCTATGAGCACCAACTCAAAGCAGTTGTCCATTCTCAAAGGATGTCTCCCAGCCAAAATCCTCACCAACCACTTCAAACTGCTAGACAAAGTCAACAATAAGTCAAACTGGTGATACTATGAATGCCGATACTGTGGCCTGAATGGAGCTGGTGCTCAAATTGAGGGGAGAGATCATCTTCCTTTGAAACATATTGTCTTCAAGTGCACACAAGCTCCTCAAGAAGCAAAGAATGTGGTGTGGGCTCACCTTGCAATCAAGGCACCAGAGCTTCTTCCAGAGCCTGTCAGCGGTACTGGCATTGAGGTGACTGGTGGGAAAGTCAACAGGGAGCTTGAGCATACAAAACGGCCAAGGGAAAGCTTACTTGGCTATGCTGACAGCACATTGATGCAAGCACAACAGGAGCATGCTAACATCAAGCTATTTCAGTCAGTGTCTTTTATGTAAATGCACCAAACATTAACTTACCAATCATGTAGCTGTTGAGCAGAGCATTACACAGAGGTGTGAGACTAAAGGTACTCACTTGGTGTTGCGGTTGCTATTGCAAGTAGCAGGCACACAGATGTAAGACTCTATTCGAACTCAGATGGCTGAGTTCGTATTATATACTACATGATCATATTATGTAATACTACCTAATACAGTCAAACTGGATGTTCAACACTCCCCCTCGTTCAATAAACAGGTTTGTGTGAATGTATATGATAGAACAAAAGTTTGACTCAGTAGAATATAAGTCCCAATTATGATCTTAGTTGATCAAATCAAACTTGTCCTAAGTTTTTGGTGAACATATCTGCAGGATTGATGGATCCTTCTATATAGAATAGTTCAATGGTTCCATTCTCAACCCATTCATGTATGGTATGCCATTCAAGCTCAACATGCTTGTTTTGGGTTTCAGTAACAGGGTTGGAGGCCATGAATATAGATCCTTGGTTAACTCCGCAGATAGGAGTAGGGGTAAGTTTGTACCTGAGTTCTCCAAGAAGTTGTCTAATCCAAACAACTTGGTAGCTGCAGTCAGAGAGTGCAATGTATTCAGCTTCAATAACTGTGTGAGACATGCAATTGCTGTTGCAATCTCCAACTGAACATGCAGTTAGCTAGTTTGATATACCAGCCTGTCTGTGAGCGCCTGGTGTTGTGATCGGATGCATGATCTGAATCAGTACATGCAATCAAGCCTGTGCTGGATCTATCATCGTAACAGAGTGCATATTTCTTGGTGCCAGCCAAGTATTTGCATATATAGAGAGCTCTATCAAGGTGATCCTGTGAAGGATTGGCAGCATGGTGAGAAAGTGTAATCACTGCAAAGGCAATATCTGGGCAAGTGCCCAACATCAGATATAGCAAAGATCCAATGACTGTTTGGAATCTTTGGCGGAGTTTGTAGTTGACAGGTCCATTGTGTTTGGTAGGTTTATAACCCATTTGCAAAGGAGTGGGGGCAGCTTGGGCATTGGTCATTCCAAAGTGCTCTAGGACTTTGTCGAGATATGTGCACTGGTTGACTAGTATCTTTTGTCCATCTCATTTGATGCACATATGTAGGAATTCATCTGCAACTCCGAGATCTCTGCATTCCCATTTCTTCATAAAGTGTCCTTTGATTTCATCAACAATGGCCTTAGAGGGACCACAAAATATTACATCATCTACATAGACAATGGCTACAACCATGAGGGAGCCTTTCTTCTTATATAAGAAGATGCCTGGGTCAGACTTTAGGCATTTGAAGCTGAGTTCTTTCATGGACTCATTAAGAGCCTTCCACCAGGCAAGCCCAGCTTGTTTCAGGCCATATAAGGCTTTCTTTAGGCGGTGTACTTTGCCTTTCAAGCTGGACGGAATTCATATAGATCTCTTCATCTAAGCTGCCATATAAATAGATGCTATGGACATCTATGGCTTCCATATGCCAGTTCTCTAGTGCAGCTAGTGCTAACATAAGTCACACTGTCTCATAGCACACTACTGGAGAGAATATTCGGTCAAAGTCTAGGCCTTCAACCTGAGAGAATCCCTTTGCAACTAATTGTGCTCTTTTTCAACCATCAGGTTTGATGTCGAATACCCATTGATTTTTGATGACCTTTCTATGAGTGGGTCAATCTACGATTTCAAATACATCATGTTTTTCTAGCATATCAAGCTGTTTGCGACAGGCAGCTTTCCATTCATTCTGTAGATTGGCCAGTAGAGTTTTGATATCCTTCAGTGTCCATTCTCATACTGGTTTTGTCTCAACTGCAGATTCTAGACTTATTGCTTTGGAAAGTAGGAAATGCTAGAATTGTACTCCCCCTTCTCGGTATAACTTCTCAACCTCAGCATCAGAATCCTTGTAGGATGAGCTTTCGGGAGCAGCCGGAGGGTCAGCAGGTAGAGGAGGTGTGCCAGGAAATTGCCCAGGCATTTTGTTGAATGGATCCTTGGAAGGATCGTCAGACTTTCCCTCAACTTGTTCTTTCCATTTCAACATGCACTCAATCTCTTTCACCTGTTGGACAGGGTGTTGGTTGTCACCATACACATTTCCAGGTCTTTGTGGCACTCTCTTTTCACACTGGGGACGTTGTGGAAAAGGAATAGGAGGAGGGTGAGGAGCTCTTCAAGGTGCACAAGGTGGTGGAGATGGCAGAGGTCTTGATGATAGGGTATGTAGTTGGGTAGGAGAAGGTGGACATGGAACATGTGGGCGTGTGGGTTGGTATTCTTCTGGTTCAGGAAGTGGATACTCTGCTGGTGCAGGTTCTTCCAGAATGGTGGGTTTGGCATGTGGGGCACATTTGGGGTTAGTGCACTTAGAGAATAGTGACTCATCAAAGAGCGCTTGTGCAGCTGTAAATAGAATATTGTTGGGGGATTGTATGAAAAGATAATTTTTCTCATTTCCAGGTGCTGCACTGAGATACACCATAATCTCTGACTTAGAAGCCAGCTTGTTGGTGTGGATGTCCTCTGGGAGGTGTACGTACATTCTGCAACCAAAGACATGTAGATGGCTGATGTCTGGAGACTGCTTATGCAGGAGCTCATATGGGGTTTTCCACTCAAGGCGGCATAAGGGTGTGTGATTGTAAATATGCACAGCATGATCCCAGCTAAACTCCCACCAGGAATCAGTGAGGCAGGCCTCAAGGCGCATCGCTTCTGATTTGTCCATAATGGTGCACATGAAGTGCTCGGTGCGACCATTTTGTTGTGGGGTATGGAGAGCACTCTGGAAAATATGGATCCTGTTGTCTAGCAGCAACTTTTCAAATGTGTTTGACTTGTACTCTCCCCCTGCATTGGACATCCATCCTTTAATTTTCAAATTGAATTAGGTGGCCACCATTTGTATAAAATGTTTTGTTGCTGTGAGTGCAGCATCTTTCAAGCGCAAGCAAGTGGTCTAGCCAAAGGATGTGTAATCATCAAAGAAAGTGATAATATACTTGTACTGGTGATATGACTCAATAGGGAATGATTTAATGTCAGAGTGGACAATTTCAAACAGTTGAGTTGTGCAATGATTGTCAGGGTGATAGGGGCAGCTAGGCATCTTGCCTTGTGCACAAACCGGACAGATTGAATCTTCCTGAGGGAATGTGACATCCTTAGGGAAATTGCGAGTATGTTTACACACATGCTTTAGGACATCTTTCAACAGATAACCAAAATGTCGGTGCATGATATCATAATCCACAGATTTGGTGGCAGTAGGAAGTGCACTTGTAGGCATATGTTCTATGGTGTACATATTGCAGCCTAATCTACCTGGGTAGAATGGTGCTAAAAGTGTGCCATCACCATATAAGATGTTGAGTCTATGAATGTTGCCATGAACAGTAGCACCTGCGCACATGAGTTGTCCAAGGGAGATTAGGTGAACTCCAGAATTGGGGATAAGACCAACTTCATGAAGGGTAAAAGTATGAGGAATAGAATCCTCGTCGATCCATCGCATATTTACTTTCCCAATGGCTTTCACATGGAGTAAGCCAGCAGCGGTATGGACTGGGATTTGTTCATGCTTGGAGAGAACCTTAAGGTCCACAAAGTTGGACTCGTTTGGGGAGAAGTGCATAGAAGCACCGGGGTCAAGGATCCAGGTTGGATTTGTGGATTTACAGTGATCACACTTGTGGTTTGAACCATGCGCACAAATGTCCATTGCGTTATCTACAGGTACATTGAACACTGTAGAACTACAAGCACACAATGAATAACTACACACTAAAGCAGCATTGTCGTGTGAGTAGGGACAAATGGCAACATTGGAACAAACGACTAACCTGGGATCCCATTCCTGATCAGACCTGAAAATGCTGACGACATTGTCATCTTCTTCATCCCAAGAGGAATGGATGCTTTCCACCCATCATTTGTTGCATTTGAATGGAGGTGGGGTATCAAGGTCCAAAAGAGACTAGGGGCAGTTCGTAATAATATCTTCCTCCTCTGGAAGATCTGGGAGATGGCTTGTATATACAGGAGCTGTATTAGCTTAACCAAGGAGTGGGGATCCACCAAAGGGAACACCTTGTAGGGCATCAGAGATGCAATGATCATGATCGTCTTCAAGCCACTCAAAAAGAGAGCACTCAGAACCAGGTGTAATGTCGGTTTCAGGAATGGAGGGGGTGACAGAACCAATTGTGGAGAGGGATGGAAGGGATTGATGGCCTGGGGCCCAGTCGATGTGGTCAAGAAGAGGTGTGGCAGTATCAATATTGCAAATAGTTTGAATGGATGGCTGAATGCCAATCCAATGAGTGAGGTCAAAGGCATGAAGAACTTGGGGGAAATAGGCAGAATTGCCTTCCCCTTGAAAGCATTGTGCAGATTGATGGGCGAGGGCGTGAGGATCAATGGTCAGCGAAGGACCATTGATATGTGTGATGAATGCATTGGACACAAAGAACATGTTGTTGTCTGTGTCCGCAAAGTTTAACTTCGCCTTACCCTTGCCTCTACCTCTGCCATGCGATCCACATGTGTTCTTCTTCTTTTTCTTCTCCCCTTCAGCACTACTTCCCTGCTGTTGCCCATGGGGCATGCTGGGTTGTTGCTGCTGATCTCTAAAAGAAGGGTCATTGGGTTTACACTTGACAGCACTAATCTTGTTGGCATGCTGGGGATCCTTCCCTTTCTTGTTGCCCAAAAGTATAAGACACTCATATTTGGTGACGGAGGACATGCAGATATTGTCGAAGGTAGGGACCTTCAGGTTGCCTGCAGTAGTCTTCAATTGGAGGGCAAGCTGCTGGATAATGGTAAGGGACAACAGGAGTTTGGCAAGGACAATGAGGGCCTGGAGGTTGTTGGAGACAGTTCAGTTGGTGCCTGCATTTTGAAGGCGAGCGAAGAGATGCTCAAGCTGAGCAAAGGCATTGGTAGGGTTGGAGCCATTGGGAATTGTCAGCTCCATCATCATTTTGAAGTCACTAAAGACCTAGGGGGCGTCTTGCTTATCAAAGTTGTTCTTGAGGGCAGTAATGAGACCACTAGTGTCAGTGTAGTTGTTGTATTTGGCAACAAGGGCGGTGGAGAGGTAAGTGAGGAGTGTGCCATGGACTTTGTTGTTGGCAGAGATCCAGTCACAGAACCAGGACCAGTCAGATGCAGCAGCAGGGTGGCGTGCATCAGTCATCTTTCCTTTGTCATCTGATTCTCCAGTGAGGGAACCAGGGAGGGGAGGACGAGGGACATCCATCACCCAGGTGGCACCAGTAGAGAGTAAGTGGTTGAACATATTGGGCCACCAGTTAGCCCATCCATTACCATGGAAGGTGGAGATCTTTGGGCCAAGTTGGACCAAGGAGGAGGAAGCACTCTTGTTAGACATGGTGTCTAGAATATAAATTTGTCAGTACAAAATACCAGCATAGTCTCCCCATAGGGGATGGCAGCCACAAAGGCGCATGACAATGTGGATGTGTGCTGCTTTGCATACTCTCCTGTGCTAAAAGCAGCAAGGAGGTGGAAGTGCAGTGAGCGCATCACCATGTCTGTCCATGTGCATGAAGCAGCAAGGACTGACTAGGCAGAGCTGACCTGCAGCAATTTGGATGCAGCCACAAAGGTGCTTCCTCACTGCACTGATCAGGGCTTATAACCTGTCAAGCAGAGCATTATGCAGAGGTGTGAGACTGAAGGTACTCACTTGGTGTTGCAGTTGCTGTTGCA
>JBBPUG010000838.1:0-14890 GCA_038094535.1 Tubosaeta aff. alveolata | reverse complement strand
GGTGATGTATCCCCTTGTTCCATCTTGTTCTATGACATTCCATTCTCTCACGATAGGAATGCTTATATACCGTTTGCCTTGTACTTTTATCCCTTACACTGAATCTACGCCATCCTGCATATTCATTCCTTGTCCTCGAGCGATTCTCGAGTCCTCTGAGTTCCTCGTCGTTGTCCTCAATCTTGGCCAACATCCTTCATCTCAAACTCCTCGGATCTCTCAACCCTGAACCCTAGTTCATTGTCCACGATATTCGTCGTACTCATTCTCAGTCCTCAAGCGATTCTCGAGACCGTGTGCTCACTCGTCATCGTCCTTTGTCCTCTGTTGTCGTTTCGCACTTAGCTTGCTAAGAGAGATGCTGTGGTACCTCTTCATGAGTGTCCGCCTCTCTTGGGTTAAGTCGAACGCTCTCTTGAGTACGCTTAGCGTTACAAGGGCAGTTCAAGGTCATCAGGGGAGTAAAGCTCGGGAGAGACCGCAGGGATGTTGTAGATATCTGCAACGCCCAAAGAAGGAGAAAGTACTAAAGTAGAGACAGACAATGAGGAAGGAGAAGAAACAGAATCAACCAACGTAGTAGAAGAGGCAATAGAGGAGACTAAGGCAGGATGGGGGTGAGGGTACTTGATAGCCATGGGTTTATCTTTTATGAGTGTGAGTGCGAGTGGTAAGAGGGGAAGGAGCGTGAGAAGGGAAAGCTGAAGGGTGAAGTCTTTTATATTTGTCTAGGGCAGACTTGGCATTTTTCAAGTTCCGTTCCGGTTGCCATGAGTCTTCGTCAGCAGTGTACCCTTTCCATCGGATCAGGTATTGGCGAGCCGTTGGCTTGCCGTGATGTCATAATATCCGCTCCACCTCCCATTTTTCTTCGCCATCAATCAGCTGCAGAGGTGGAGCCAGGAAATTCGGGCCATGAACGGCATTTTCATGATAGGGAGATAAGAGGGAAGCATGAAACATGGGGTGAATTTTCCACGTTTTAGGAAGGTGGAGTTGGTAGACGATTGGAGAAAGAACCTTGGTGACTTCGAAGGGTCCTTCTCTTTTGGGGGCGAATTTTGGGTTGACGATGGAGCGTTTCAGGTTTCTGGCTTCCAGCCATACCTTATCTCCTTTGGCAAAGGGGACAAACTTCTGTCGGGTGCGGGAGGCCATGACCTGTCAGGCTAGTTCATGAGCGGCTAACGCCTCGTCTCTGGCAGCAGAGAGCTCTTTGAGGCGCAATTCTACTGCAGGAATGTTGGTCTCAGAGATGACCATGGGAAGGGCATGTGGTTCAAAGCCAAGCATGAGGAAGAACGGAGATTTGTTGGTGACAGAATGAGGGCAGTGATTGTGTGCGAATTCAGCGTGGGGGATCATTTCAGACCACAAGGTAGGGTTGTTTCCACAGAAGATTCTCAGATAGGTTTCTACTTCTTGATTGACATGCTCCGTTTCTCCATCAGATTGGGGGTGGTATGTGGTAGATAGGGAAAGGTCGTAGTTCAGGAGTCGTCCAAGTTCTTTGGCGAATGCAGATGTGAATTGTGGTCCGCGGTCAGAGATGATTTTGTCATAGAGGCCGAAACGGAGGTATACTTTGTGGAAAAAAAGGGTAGCAATCCCCTCAGCAGTGGCGGTTTTCTTGATGGGGCAAAGAATTACCCCCTTCGTAAGCCTGTGGTCGACCACAACCAACAGAGAATCAAAGCCATCAGAGAGAGGGAGGTCGGTGATCAGATCACAGGACACCTGTTGGAAAGGTCGAGAGGATTTGGAGGGGATGGGGGTTAGGGGAGGGACAGTAGGATGAGTATTCACTTTGTTCTGTTGACAGATAGAACATCCTTCGACATATTTGCATACATAGGTCGTGAGGCCAGGCCACTAGAATTCTAAGAATACTAATTGGCAGGTTTTAAGATAGCCTGGGTGACCGGCAGTGGAGTGGTCATGTGACCATTCCAAAATGGAATGTCGAAGGGCATCGTCAGGGGGAACATAGACGTGTCCTTTGTAAGTAAGAATTCCACCATCGTATTTCCAGTCGACCATGCGATGACAAATAGCAGCAGGTAGATCAGGGGAGAGAGCAAGGACTTTAGTTTTAACCAAGGGGTCGTCGAGGGAGGCAGAGGTGATGTGGCAAGTGAGGGTGGTGTTGACAAGGTTTACAAAAAGGGATGGAGGTAGGAGTGTAACACCTTCATTGTCAGAGGTGTCAGAGGAGGGGAATAGATCGGGTCGGCGGGATAAGGCATCAGGGCCAGCGAGGAGTTTTCCTGGGACATGAATAATTTTCAGATCAAAGTCGGCGAGGTCAAGAAGCCATCTGGCTTGTTGTCAATTAAGATTCTGGGGGGCACAGAAGTAGAGGAGATTCTTGTGATCAGTGAAGACTTGGACTGGAAACGAGGATCCATGAAGGTAGTGTCACCAGGTTTTCAGAGCGTGGATGATAGCAAGGAGTTCATGATCATAGATATCATAGTTGCGTTCAGTGGAGGAAAAGGAGGTGGACATGTAGGAACAGGGGTGCCAGTCACCGTTGGAATCCGTTTGGAGAAGTATTGCTCCAGAGGCAAATTTGAAGGCGTCAGTGGCGATTGCGAACAGTTTTGCAGGGTCGTGTAGCTGGAGGACGGGTTTTGACAGGAAAAGCTCTTTGAGGGATTCAAAGGATCATTGACAGATGGGAGTCCAGGACCAAGGGTGATCCTTCTTTGTGAGATCGATGAGGGGGTGAGCCACAGAGGAGTAATCTGGGATAAAGCGACAGTAGAAGTTGGCAAAGCCCAGGAACGACCGGACTTCCTTTAGCTTGGTTGGGACGGGCCACTTCGCAATGCCATCTAGTTTCACGGGATCCATGGTGAGTTGTCCGGGTTGGACGATCATCCCAAGGTATTCTACCTCAGAACTGGCAAACTGGCATTTCTCCAGTTTGAGGTGTAGGTCAAGTTCTGTCATGCACTGGAGCACCCGTTTGGTGTGTTCCGTGTGAGTTTGTTCGTGAGGAGAGAAGATCAAAAGATCGTCCATGTAGATGACTAGCCATCCTTCGGTGATCATGTCATGAAATGAGTCATTCATGAATCGTTGGAAGGTTGCTGGGGAGTTGGTGAGTCCAAAGAACATCACCGTTGGTTCATAGAGTCCCTTGTGGGTGATAAAAGCGGCCTTCCATTGGTGACCATCCTTGATACGAACATTGTTATATCCCCATTGGACGTCAAACTTGGTGAAGACCTTAGCGTCTTTGAGTTTGTCAACGAGATCAGCGATCAAGGGTAAAGGGTATGTGTCTCGAATGGTGTGTTCGTTCAGGTAACGGTAGTCCTGGCAAGGGCGAAGTTTGCCATCCTTCTTTTTAACAAAAAAGAAGAAGGAGGCTTGGGGGGAGCTCGATGGGCGGATCTTTCCTGCCTTGAGGTTCTCTTCCAAGAAGTCCTTGGTAGCCTTTCATTCGTCAGGAGATAGAGGATAGATTTTACTGATTTTTGGAACGAAGGCGTCGTCAAGGTTTATCTCGTGGTCGTAAGGCCAGGAGGGGGAAACGTGGTCTGCCGCTTCTTTGGTAAATACGGATTGGTATTTGGAGTACTCTGATGGAAGGGTGGTTTTTGGTTTGGCTGCTTCCATAGCCATGGCTAGTTCAGTGGCAGTGGTAAGGCGGGCGATGGTAGTATTCAGAAGGAAGCGGGATCCACAGCGGATGATCTGGTGAAGGGTCTGGTTGTCTAGAGCTCTTTGGATATACTGTGGTTCAGTTTCCTTATCAAGGAAATCATAGAGTCGTCCATCATAGACAGTGTCAATATGATGGTGTCGGTAGGGAGGGTCGGAGGAAGGTCTGAAGAATCCATTATGTCGTTGGGAATCTTCCATAAAGAGTTGATTAAGCTCCTTAGATTCATCGCAAGATTCCAAGATGGCAAGGGTTTGCTTTGCCCAATCTATGGTAGGATTGGTGACACGGAGCCAGGGGAGTCCCAGAATGACATTTTCACTGCTGCAGGACATGACGTGGAAGGTGGTTCGTTGGGCAATTCCTTCGATCCCAGTGTAACGCTAAGCGTACTCAAGAGAGCGTTCGACCTAACTCAAGAGAGGCGGACGCTCACGAAGAGGTACCACAGCATCTCTCTTAGCAAGCTAAGTGCGAAACAACGACAGAGGACAGAGGACGATGACGAGTGAGCACACGGTCTCGAGAATCGCTCGAGGACTGAGAATGAGTACGACGAATATCGTGAACAATGAACTAGGGTTCAGGGTTGAGAGATCCGAGGAGTCTGGGATGAAGGATGTTGACCAAGACTGAGGACAACGATGAGGAACTCAGAGGACTCGAGAATCGCTCAAGGACAAGGAATGAATACGCAGGATGGCGTAGATTCAGTGTGAGAAACTATAATTGTTACGATTTTTCTCCCTTCTTCATCGTCTCGTTTCATCTTCTTTCTTCCGCATCACCTATATTGACTTTCTTATGTAAACCTCTTTTGATTGGACGATTAGCTCCTCAGCTGTCTCTCTCACGACGGCGACGTATCCCCTTGTTCCATCTTGTTCTATGACATTCCATTCTCTCACGATAGGAATGCTTATATACCGTTCGCCTTGTACTTTTATCCCTTACACTGAATCTACGCCATCCTGCGTATTCATTCCTTGTCCTCGAGCGATTCTCGAGTCCTCTGAGCTCCTCGTCGTTGTCCTCAGTCCTGGTCAACATCCTTTGTCCCAAACTCCTCGGATCTCTCAACCCTGAGCCCTAGTTCATTGTCTACGATATTCGTCGTACTCATTCTCAGTCCTCGAGCGATTCTCGAGACCGCGTGCTTACTCGTCATCGTCCTCTGTCCTCAGTCTTCGTTTCGCACTTAGTTTGCTAAGAGAGACGCTGTGGTACCTCTTCGTGAGCGTCCGCCTCTCTTGGGTTAAGTCGAACGCTCTCTTGAGTACGCCTAGCGTTACAATAATACAGGCGATCTGGTATATAAGTGTTCTAGTCGTGGGAGAATGGAACACTATGGAATGTGATGGAACAAGGGGAACATCGCCATCGTGAGAGAGACAGCTGTGGAGCTAATCGTCCAATGAGAGAGCAAAGATAAGGCAAGATAAAAGAAGGAACTGTAGAGTCGAGTCATCTACCTTGGAAAGGAAATGACAACACGAGGAAGTCATTGGAAAGGGAAAGGTGAGATGACAAGACAACAGTTCGAGATATTACTCAGGGAAAGGAGTAAGCTTGAGGGACAAGGGTATGAGTTATCATCCGAAGGAAATGTTGATATCCTCAAGAGAAAGTCGTGGTTGACAACGAAAAGAGGAAGAACTAAAGGGAATGATGAGAGAAGGGTTTACAAGAGAAAGAAGAAGAAAAGAATCGTAACAGGCATCAGTCATGATGGAGAAGGTTGAGATGTGTCAGAGAGAGCAAGAACTGGAGCAGAGCAAACTGAGTGATAAGGGAATGGAAAGCAGTTTCTTGGAGTGGAGTCCATGACCAGGGTACGTTTTTGCAAGTGAGGAGAACAAGGGGAGCAACAATATTAGAGAAGTTGGGGATGAACTTCTGATAGAAGTTGGCAAAACCAAGAAAACTGCAGATTTCTTTGACTGATGTGGGGGGTTTCCAGTCCTTGATAGCAGCGAGTTTAACAGGATCCATCTCGAGTTGTCCTTTACCAATGATCATGCCAATGTATTCCATCTGTGGAGTGTTGAATGAACACTTGAAGATTTTAAGGGAAAGTCCATTTTTTCTGAGACGTTGAAGAACTCTATGGGTGTGATCATGGTAGAGTTTGATGTCATCCTTCATATGAATGCCGAGGTTGTCCATATAGATTTTTAACCATTGTTCCACTAGCATATCAGCAAAGATATAATTCATGAAGGCCTGGAATGTGGGTGGAGCATTGTTGAAGCCAAAGAACATCACAGTGGGTTTGAAAAGTCCAAGTGAAGTGATGAATGCCACTTTCCATTGGTCCTCTTCATGAATTCGGATGTTGTTGTACCCCCATCATATGTTGAATTTAGTGAACAAAGTTGAGTCCTTCATGTCATCAATGAGATCAGAGATGAGAGGAAGGGGATATATGAAACGACTTTAAATCAGTAAAGGCATTAACATCAGATGGTGGCAACCTTTGCCAAGAAGAGAGGAAATCACAAGGAGGTTTAAAGGGAAACTCCAAGTGAACTTGACTGGGAAGATGTCCCAGGCAAGCCCTTGGCCTTTATATACTATCCTAACTGTATGTACATGTTGTGACCTAATCTACCAATGAGTCACTAATATGGAATACCCTAAACCCTAGAGATAAGCAGCATAGCAATGCACAGCACAGAAATGAAGAACATGAGTGAAACACATGTTAGGCTGTGGACACAGTCAAGATAAGAGACATAAGTCACACACAAGGTGTGGCAGAATGGAAGAGATGGAAAAGAAAAGATGAAACATGTTTGAAGTAAATGAAATAAGTCCATGTGAGTCATAGATTGGATTGGGTATGTGTCAGCCCTTAAGGCACGGCCTGGCTGTAACACATATCAAGTCAGCACTTACTGCATAGCATGGCTGTGACCCTTGATAAGATCCTAATGAAGATAAGATAACAAAAGAAAAGTGAAAGCATGAAGTGAAATAAATGAGACCATGACAGGAATGAGATTAACAAGGTAACTCACTCAACCCAGTTGGCCCAACAAGAGATCAAACAAGAACAGAAGATCCCAACCTGGTGTCAAGATTACAAAGACGTGTTTTCTGAGAAAACCTTCAACACACACCCTCCACACCGACCCTATGATCACACCATCAAACTCAAACCCACCTTTGTCCTGAAAATCACCAAAGTCTACTCACTAAACCCTGCCAAAAAAGAAGCCTGCTGCCTCTTTGTTGAAGAACATCTAAAATCTGGTCACATTATCCTGTCAAAGTCCCCACAAGCCTCACCTTTCTTCTTTGTACCCAACAAAGATGGTTCTCTTTGCCCCTGTCAGGACTATCACTACCTCAATTCATTCACTATCCGAAACGTGTATCCCCTTCCTCTCATCTCCAATCTCATCAATGACATGAAGGACTTGACTTTGTTCACTAAATTCAACATATGATGGGGTACAACAACATCTGAATTCATGAAGAGGACCAATGGAAAGCGGCATTTATTACTCCACTTGGACTTTTCAAACCTACTGTGATGTTCTTTGGCTTCAACAACACTCCACCCACACTCTAGGCCTTCATGAATCATATCTTTGCTAATATCCTAGCGGAATGATGGTTAAAAATCTACATGGATGACCTCAGCATTCATACAAAGGATGACATCGAACTCTACCATAATCGCACCCATAGAGTTCTTCAACGTCTCAGAAAACACAGACTTTCCCTTAAGATTTTCAAGTGTTCATTCAACACTCCACAAATGGAATACCTTAGCATGATTATTGGTCAAGGACAACTCGAGATGGATCCTATTAAACTCGCTGCTATCAAGGACTGCAAACCCCCCACATCAGTCAAAGGAATCTGCAGTTTCCTTGGTTTTGCCAACTTCTATCAGAAGTTCATCCCCAACTTCTCTAATATTGTTGCTCCCCTTGTTCTCCTCACTTGCAAAAACGTACCCTGGTCATGGACTCCACTCCAAGAAACTGCTTTCTGTTCCCTTATCACTCAGTTTTGCTCTGCTCCAGTTCTTGCTCTCCCTGACACATCTTGACCATTCTCCATCATGACAGATGCCTCCCTGATTGCCTCTGGAGCTGTTCTCCTCCAGGCTGATGTCAATGGTGACCTCCATCCTTGTGCCTATTTCTCCAAGACCTTCTCCCTTGCTGAGTGTAACTATGACATCTACAACCGAGAACTCCTAGCCATCATCCTCACACTCGAAGAATGGCAACAATACCTCCTTGGCACCTCACACCCTGTCACTATCATCACTGATCACAAAAACCTCTCCTTTGTCAAAGACCCCTGCAAACTCTCTAATTGTCAAGCCCACTGGTCCCTCTTCCTTCTCAGCTTTGACCTCATCTGGAAAGTAACCCCTAGGACCCAGATGGGCCCAGCTGATGCCCTTTTCCAAAAAGACTCTATTGACACCTCCTCTGACAACACCAACACATCTATCCTCCCAGACCCTGTCATCATTAATGCCCTTGATCTTAAACTTTTCAACTACATCTGATCCTCATTCTTGTCCAACCCACTAGTCCTTCATACGCTCAAAGCCATGGAAGAAGCAACACCTTTGTTCCCTCACTCCTCCTTTCAAGATTGGTCATTTGATAATGGCCATCTCTTTTACAAAGGTCATTTATATGTTCCACCTTCGTCCCGATCCATGCTTCTGCAAAGTATTCACTTGTCCCCTACCACTGGCCATGCTGGTCAATTCCACACAAAGGCAATCCTAGAACGTGACTTTTGGTGGCCCAGACTTGGTACTTTTGTCAAAAACTTTGTAGCTGGCTGTGCTGTATGCCAGCAATCTGAGGTCAACACTCATCCCACTGTTGCTCCTCTGAACCTGATCCCATCCTCTTCATCCTTTCCATTTCAACAGATCTCTGTCGATCTTATCATAGATCTCCCTTTATCCTCAGATTTTGATTCTATTATGGTCGTGGTCAACCATGGCCTTACAAAGAGAGTAATTTTCATCCCTTGTAACAAAACCATTGATGCTGCAGAAGTCACTAAGCTTTTCTTCGACAATGTCTTCAAACGCTTTGGCCTTTACGATTCCATCATCTCAGATAGTGGTCCACAGTTTGCCTCTGCATTCGCTCTTGAACTTGCTCACCTCCTCCAATATGACATCCGACTCTCCACTGCATATCACCCCCAGACTGATGGCCAAGCCAAATGAACAAATCAGGAACTTGAGACCTACCTCCATATCTTCTGTGCCAACAACCCCCACTCCTGGTTGGAATTCCTCACTACCACTGAATTCCATCACAACTCTGTCTCTCATAGCTCCACTAAGTCATCTCCATTCTCCCTCCTCCTTGGTTACAAACCTTGATCATTCCCTGCTCTTGTCATATGCTGTCCAACTCCTGTCAACTCTGGTCAACTCCAGACATCTCTGATGCGATCTCCTCAGATATGCATCACCTGACTTCCAGATCATGTGACATCACCTCATTTAGTATAGTTTAGCTTATATAACAAAACTGTGCACCACTCTGGTCATCTGTATACCCAGTGCGCAGCTCTGGCTTCATTTATCTCTTCATCTGTCTTACTCATTACTTTAGTCATCGAACATTCTCAATTATCAATCCATAGTAATTCCTATGTATCTCCATAGTATAAATATTCTGTAGTGTATAGTGTTGTACTTTAGTCAGAATATCACCTAGAACACCTCCGAACTCCTGATCCCCTTAACTCCTGAACTCCTGAACTCCTCCTCATCTCCTAACTCCTAACTTCTTAATTCTGCTCCTAAGGGTCCTGAACCTACACAAGGGCACAACACATAAGTCCTGTGCCAAGACCCACCCCTCCGCACCTCCGCATCTCTGCATCTCCACATCTCCAACCCCCTGACTTCTAATCAGGAGCAAGGAGGACCAGTTCTGACAGCCCTGGGTAAAACATCCATTCCAGCTCTATCTGACAGATTGATCGCCCTGTCCAAGGCATGAGAAGAAGCCCTTGCTGCACATGACTCTGCTTGCTTGGCAATGACTCACCACTCCACCTGCTCATTCTCCTCTTGGAAAGTCAGGGATAAGGTATGGCTGGAAGCCACCAATCTTCGGATCCCTTACCCCTCTAGAAAACTTGCTTCTAAACGTCATAGACCCTTCAAAATTTCTCAGGTCATCTCTCCCCTTGTCTATTGTCTCAGACTACCTCCCTCCTGGAAGATTCATGACACGTTCCATGCTTCTCTCTTATCTCCATTCAAACAGACCAAAGCACATGGACCTTCCTTTCCTGAACCGCCCTCAGATGTTATTGATGATGATGAAGAATTCAAAGTGGAGGCTATCCTATTGCACAAAGGCCGCCTGGCAACTATCTGTACCTGACCACATGGAAAGGATATTCTCAATCTGAAGCAACCTAGGAACCTGAAGAAAACCTCTGTCATGCTCCTAAGATTCTTTCTCCTTATAAACATTCACATTCTTTGAAATAATTGCTGAACCCCTTTAGCACTATTATACCTCTTCATGAGTGTCCTCCTCAACAGTCAAGCTGTTGCATGTTCTTTCCTCTCACTGCATTACACCCATTCTTCATCACCCTTCAACTGTGTCTTCTTTTCACTGCTGTTTTACTCCTCCTTGTTCTTTTTCTTTCACATTACTGGTCCTGCAATTGTTCTCCTTCGGTCCAAACCCAATCTCCTTCACACACTTAATTCTTTCTTTCCCCTTGAATTTGTTAACAAGTTGTTCTCCATTATGGACTTTTCCAAAATTCAACCGCTGCCACCTCTGGTTGGCACACCAATGACTTCTCTGCAGGAGTTGTCTCTGTGGATGAACCTCTTACCGCTCATCAACTCTCCTCCCCTCCTGCTGGCTATCATGACTTGTTATTTCGCCTCTTGTCTGACCCATCCATCGCCCATGCTCTAAATTATTATGTGGATGTCAACTCTCCTCTATCTGCTCTAGGCCAACTCCTTTGTCATTTTCAACTTTTGTTGATCACCAATCCATCTGACTGGGGACGAACTTTCACCATTGATACTCAATATCTAGACCTGGCTAACATCAACACTCTCATCATCCTAGCCCATCACCTTAACCTTGGAGAATTCCTCAAGGATATTTGTCAATATCTTGCATAGGTCGCCTTATCACAATCCCATGTCCACCATCGCTCAGTCCCATCTTGTTGCAAAAAGCCCAAACATTGTTGCACCATTCTTCCCTCTCATCAGCGTTCTCCTTCCCCCATAGATCATGGAGATAGTCTGTCTCTTCATCCCAGAAGCCTTTGAGAATGATACTGGATCACCTCCTGCCACAGATCTTTAGTCTTTGTAGGCACTTTGATGGTACAAAGGGGGTAATGTTACAATTCTTTTCTTCTTTCTCCTATGTATGCTTCTCTCATCATTCCCTTTAGTTCCTCTTCTTCTCATTGTCAATTACAACTCTCTCTTGAGGCTATCAACACTTCCTTCGGGTGATAACTCATATCTTTATCTCTCAGGCTTACTTCTTTCCCTGAGTAGTGTCTCAAACTGTCGTCTCGTCCTCTCACCTTTCTCCTTCCAATGACTTCCTTGTGTTGTCATTTCCTTTCCAAGGTAGATGACTTGACTCTACAGTTCCTTCTTTTATCTTGCCTTTTCTTTGCTATTTCATTGGATGATTAGCTCCACAGCTGTCTCTCTCACGATGGCGATGTTTCCTCATGTTCCATAGCATTTCATAGTGTTCCATTCTCTCACAATTGGAACCCTTAAATACCTGATTGCCTGTACAATAGTTCCTCACTCTGAATTTACGATCTTTGTCGTACTCATTCTCTGTCCTCGAGTGATTCTCGAGACCTGTGTGCTCCCTCATCATTATCCTTTGTCCTCTGTCCTTGGTTCACACTTAGCTTGCTAGGAGAGATGCTGTGGTACCTCTTCGTGAGCGTCCACCTCTCTTGGGTTAAGTCGAACACTCTCTTGAGTACGCTTTGTGTTACACAGTCTTGGCTTCTTTATCAGGAACATGAGAGC
This sequence comes from Tubosaeta aff. alveolata, assembly GCA_038094535.1. Taxonomy (NCBI): domain Eukaryota; kingdom Fungi; phylum Basidiomycota; class Agaricomycetes; order Boletales; family Boletaceae; genus Tubosaeta; species Tubosaeta aff. alveolata. The sequence goes on along the minus strand of JBBPUG010000838.1, from coordinate 3,164 downwards.
ATCTACAATGACGAAAGATTGACCTCCATTTTCAGAGTCCTGAGACTCTAGTGGTGGACCAAGACCTAGAGGAAGGTCAAGTTTGGTCTGATTCTCCCTACCTGCAGCCTCTAGAATCTGAAATGTCTTCAACACAGTTACTGCCCAGATGGCAGGACGAAATGATAACAGATGATGGGTTCTACAAGCCAATCTGATTGGAAGAATCTGGAGTAATGGATCCAGAAACTGGAATCTACCTGCCCTTTCTACCGCCTCCTTACACTCCGATGACATATGCACAACAAATTGTCAACATCATAGACCATGTCAAAATTCTGGGACTTTCCAATGGAGTTCCAGCAGTTCCTTACATCTTATCCGGAATCCCCCACTATCTCAGCCACAATTGCATTCCTCTAACAGCTGAGGCACTCCAAGAAGTGACGTTTCCAATGGGTCACATTGATCATCATGCTCACACCATAGACATTCGGATCAAGCACCTCAACATTGAAAGAATGGAGTGTGCACATCAATTGGGGCTGGCACCCCATGACAACTGGGTACTGGGGATCTGAGGGACATTATACCACAACAAACAATTGGTCCCATTTCTGGAAGGCACACTAGGATATCTGATCCTAGTCCAACACTACTCCAATACCCCACATGCCCTGGTTTACTACCAGAGTTACAAAATCTTTTCTTTAGATGATGACAAATTCTGGATGTTCAAGAAGGACCATATTGCAAACTGGCTGAACCTGGTATTTCCAGAGATTTGGGCTAAGGTGTTGCACAATACCCAGGAGATTACTCTCCCTCATTTTTATTAGGAACCTGTGGAGTTTGATATTTATAAGTTCAATGAAGATACCCAATAGGATATGGTACACAATGTTGTGGAGACATTTGAAGAACAATGGGATTGAAGGGACTACTGGATTGATGTTCCAACAGTCCAATAATGAAATCAGGAATTCAACTGGCACCATCACCACCAATTTTGCCTTCAGAACCCTGCCTGGGCCAATATGGTCTGAAGACTCAATGAGATCTGGATTAAAAACTGAACACTGGAGGACAAGGTTGAAGGACTGACTGATAGGCTTGGACTCCATCAAGAGATGATCATATCCCTTATGGAACAGTGGAGTCAAGCTGAGCAGCACATGAACCTCCAATGGAATGAAATGGAACATCTCTGTGCAATTACACACACTTCTTAGGCTAACTACAATAGGACTGCATGTTACCTCAGACAAGTCTGAGAGCAAAGGGATCTCTTTGTGGAATGGAACAATTGATGGCAGACCCTCAACAACAACCTCCAATTGGAGAAGGAGAAATTTTGAAGACAAACAGCTGAACATGACATGGAGATTTAAAACCTGTTATATTTCATGATTTTGCACTCATATTGTTCATTGATGGCTTACTGCTTCTCATTTCACTTTCTAGTTGTCACCATTTGATTTCCCATCTTCATTATGGTTATATCCAACTTTCCCTAGCTTATTTTGACTTTTTGATCGCTTTGTGCAGTTGCAGAGCTCCTACCTTACACTTATTCAGCATTTTGGCTGATCTGTTTACCAGTATTTACTTGAAGTGCACATAGAGCCTGTTGTCCACTGTGGTTCCCTTCTTGGTTACTATTACAATTTTTTTCTCTTTCTTTCTTCTATAAGCACTTCTCTCATTGTTCCCTTTAGTCCTTCCTCTTCTCGTTGTCAACCACGACTCTCTCTTGAGGCTATCAACACTTCCTTCACGTGATAACTCATATCTTTATCTCTCAGGCTTACTTCTTTCTCTGAGTAGTATCTCAAACTGTCATCTCGTCCTCTCACCTTTCTCCTTCTGATGACTTTCTCATGTTGTCATTTCCTTTCCAAGGTAGATGACTCGACTCTACAGTTCCTTCTTTTGTCTTTCCTTATCTTTGCTATCTCATTGGACAATTAGCTCTGCAGCTGTCTCTCTCATGATGGCGATGTTTCCCCATGTTCCATAGCATTCCATAGCATTCCATTCTTACACGATTGGAACCCTTAAATACCTGATTGCCTGTACTATAATTCCTTACTCTGAATCTATGATCTTTGTCATACTTATTCTCTGTCCTCAAGCGATTCTCGAGATCTGTGTGCTTCCTCGTCATCATCCTTTGTCCTCTGTCCTTGGTTCACACTTAGCTTGCTAGGAGAAATGCTGTGGTACCTCTTCATGAGCATCTGCCTCTCTTGAGTTAAGTCAAATGCTCTCTTGAGTACACTTTGCATTACAAAAGATTCAGAGTTCCCCTTCGCCCCTCCTATCTAGGAGCAGGGCCTACCCTCCACTATTTCACACTTCAATCACACTTTTGGTCGTGCCTCAGGGCAATCATTGGGCGACCGTTCGTCGTCATCACAATTATCAACCCCAGGACCTAGGAACTCTAGGTCAGGAAGGATCTCAGGACCTTCATCCACTGCAAACCCTTGGTTTAACCCTCAAACCACTATCCCAGCAACCTCATCACACTGAACTCTTTTCAGCGCTTCACACATCAACTCTTCTAATGAAGAGGAACCCTCTATAACACCCCTTGGTTCACTGATCCAAGTGTCACCTAGTAACACACCTCCTTGGGTCCTTACACCACCAGTAGTGACAATCCCCTCACAACCCTTGATCCTAGCACCCCCACAGATCCCCATAGCAACAATGTCTGGAGCTGGAGCTGCACCCGCACCTCCCCCTCCTCCTTAACCCACAGCAGTGCCTGCTCTTGCACCTGTTCCCCCTGCACCTCAAGCCGAGTTTAAGGCTGCCCTCCCTGCTGATTTCTCTGGAGAACTGGCCAACGCCACCTGATGGATGAAGGCAATGAAAGCGTACTTTACCATCAATGCCCACTTGTACAACACAGACCATGCTTGTATCCTGACCACCCTGAAAAAGTTAAGTAAGGGTAGAGGCGTACCTTTCTCTGAGAAATGGTATGACATCCTAGCCAATGTCGCCATTGCTGCCAACCAAAAGACATTTGATGTCTTTGAGAACAACTTTACTTTGACGTTGTATCCCTTCAACCTTTGCACCACTGCTTATCAGGAACCCCCTAACCTGGAGTAGAAGAACTTTAGAACCACCAAGGATGACGGTTTTCAACACTATATCACCAACTTCTTAAA
>JBBPUG010000837.1:0-14892 GCA_038094535.1 Tubosaeta aff. alveolata | reverse complement strand
GGGTTATTGGCGCAAAAGATACAAAGGTAGGTTTCAAGTTCTTGATTCGTTCGTTCGGTTTGGCCGTCAGTCTAGGGGTGGTATGCAGTGGAGAGTCGTATGTCATATTGGAGGAGACGAGTGAGTTCAAGGGCGAACGCAAAAGCGAATTGTGGACCACGATCCAAAATGATGGAACCATAAAGTCCAAAGCGTTTGAAGACGTTGTCAAAGAAAAGTTTAGCAACTCCTGCAGCGTCAATGGTTTTATTACAAGGGATGAAAATTACCCCCTTCGTAAGGCCATGGTCGACCACGACCATAATAGAATCAAAATCAGAGGACAAAGGAAGATCAGTGATGAGATTGACAGAGATTTGTCGAAACGGCAAAGATGAAGATGATGGAATCGGGTTGAGAGGAGCAACGGTTGGATGAGTGTTGACCTTGGATTGCTGACATATGGCACAGCCAGCCACGAAGTTTTTAATGAAAGTACCAAGTCCAGGCCACCAAAAGTCATGTTCTAGGATTGCCTTTGTGCGAAATTGGCTGGCATGGCCAGTAGTGAGAGAGGAATGAATACTATGGAGAAGTGTGGATCGAGATGAGGGAGGAACATATAAACGGCCTTTGTAAAAGAGGTGGCCATTATCAAATGACCAGTCTTGGAGAGAGGAACGAGGGAACAAAGGTGTTGCTTCTTCCATGGCTTTGAGCGCATGAAGGACTAGTGGGTTGGATGAGGACGAGGATCGGATATAGTCAAAGAGTTTAAGGTCAAGGGCATTGATAACGACAGGGTCTGGGAGGATAGATACATCGGCATTATCGGAGGAGGTGTCGATGGAATCTTTGCGAGAAAGGGCATCAGCTGGACCCATCTGGGTCCCAGGAGTTACTTTCCAGATGAGGTCAAAGTTGAGGAGGAAGAGGGACCAGCGGGCTTGTCGACGGGAGAGTTTGCGAGGGTCTTTAACGAAGGAGAGGTTCTTGTGGTCAGTGATGATCGTGACCGGGTGGGAGGTTCCGAGAAGATATTGTTGCCATTCTTCAAGTGCAAGGATGATAGCTAAAAGTTCCCGATTGTAAATGTCGTAATTGCGTTCGGCGGAGGAGAAGGTCTTTGAAAAGTAAGCACAGGGGTGGAGGTCACCATTGACATCAGCTTGGAGGAGTACAGCTCCAGAGGCGATCAGGGAGGCATCAGTCATAATGGAAAATGGATGGGAGGTGTCTGGGAGAGCGAGGACCGGGGTGGAGCAGAATTGGGCAATGAGGGAGCAGAATGCAGTTTCCTGAAGAGAAGTCCAGGACCAAGGTTTGTTCTTTCGGGTGAGGAGGACAAGAGGAGCGACGATGTTGGAGAAATTGGGGATGAACTTTCGGTAGAAGTTGGCAAAGCCAAGGAAACTGCGGATTCCTTTGACAGATGTTGGGGGTTTCCAGTCCTTAATGGCAGTGAGTTTGACGGGGTCCATCTCAAGTCGTCCTTGACCGATGATCATGCGGAGATATTCCATCTGGGGGGTGTCAAAGGAGCATTTAGAGATCTTGAGTGAAAGGCCATGTTCTCTGAGATGTTGGAGAACTCTACGGGTGCGATCATGGTGGAGTGCGATGTCATCCTTTGTGTGAATGCCAAGATCATCCATATAGATCTTCAGCCATTGTTCTGCGAGCATGTCTGCGAAGATATGATTCATGAAAGCCTGAAACGTGGGTGGAGCATTGTTAAAGCCAAAGAACATCACTGTGGGTTCAAATAGTCCAAGCGGAGTAATGAATGCTGCTTTCCACTGGTCCTCTTCTCGGATGTGAATGTTGTTGTATCCCCATCGTATATCAAACTTGGTGAACAGCGTAGAGTCCTTCATGTCATCGATGAGATCAGAGATGAGGGGAAGGGGATACGCGTTCCGGACGGTGAACGAGTTGAGATATCGATAGTCCTGACAGGGGCAAAGAGAACCGTCTTTCTTGGGTACAAAAAAGAAAGGTGAAGCTTGTGGGGACTTAGACGGGACAATATGACCAGATTTTAGATGTTCTTCGACAAAGAGGCGACAGGCCTCTTTCTCAGCAGGGTTCAATGAGTAGACCTTGGCAATTTTCGGGATGAAGGTGGGTTTAAGTTCGATGGTGTGGTCATAGGGCCGATGTGGGGGAAGAGTGTCGAAGGTTTTCTCAGAAAATACGTCTTCGTAATCTTGACACCAGGTCGGGATCTTCTGTTCTTGTTTGGTTTCCTGTTGGGCCAGTTGAGTCAAGAGAGTTACCTTGTTAATCTCATTCCGGGGCGGACGCTCACTAAGAGGTACCACAGTGTTCCGGAATGGGTTTTCCTTGTTAATGGTTACCGTACCACGAGTCCAATCAATAATAGGGTTCTATTGTTTAAGCCAGGGCATTCCTAGAATGATCTGTCGCTTGCTGAGGGTGACAACCATGAGATCAAGATGATCTTCAAAAGACGAGAATTGAGCATTTGTTCAGATCTTGTATTTGATAGCTCCTTTCTTGTTAGGCAAGCCATCTACATTGTAAGCCATGAGAGACTTTGGGAGAGGTCGGATCCCCATTTGGAGAGCAGGAATGAGACTAGGATCAATGAAGTTACCGGTTGCTCCGCAATCAACCAGAGCGACAGTGTCGACGATTTTTGAACCGACTTGTAAGCGAACAGGCAAACGAAGAGCTCTTTCATTCCGTAAACCTACAAGTACATTGGGGAGAGAAGACGTCAATACATCCTCCCCATTCAAAAATCCTGGACAGCAAGACTGGCAACCTCTTCATCCGATGGTTCTTCATCTTTCTTAAAACACATTTTCAGAACCTGAAGGATTTTGTCTTTATCCTTCCCAGAGGTGCAAAGTCCATTTACATAGGTGTCAAAAGCGGAGAGTGACTTAGGAGTTTCGGGGGTAGGGCTAGGAGCAACAGGGGGCGATCTAGGGTTGGTAGGGGACTCAGTGGATCGAATGTTCTGAGGACCAGGGGACAAAGGTTTGGTGCCTTCACATTGGGTGGCGCTGTGGCCCTTTTTGCAACAACAGAAGCAACGGCCTTCTTTGATACATTTGGCACATTCTACAGGGGAGAGCTTCTTAATTCGAATGCCATCAACGTCCATGGCATTTGGGTCCTTAGGAGAAACGAGGGAGGAGGCACAACTACCTTTCTTTAGGGCGTCGATACGTCCGATCTGGGTATGGAACGTCTTGGCTCTGGCGATCCATTCATGGGAGGTGGTTGGGACAGCAGTCATAGACAAGATTATGGTGGTGATACGACGGTCAAGTCCTCTGGCAAGGTGGTCGATGAGGATAGCCTCATCAGTGATCTGTGCACGAGCAGACAGGTTTAGGAAGTCAGTGATATACTGTTGGAAACCGACATCCTTGGCGGTCTTGAAGTTTCTTTGCTCCAGGTTGGAAAGTTCCTGACGAGCAGTGGTTTGGAGGTCAAAGGGATAGAACGTCGAGGTGAAGTCGTTCTCAAAGACATTGAACGTCTTTTGGTTGGCCGGGATGGCAATGTTGGCTAGGATGTCATACCATTTCTCAGAGAAAGGTATGCCTCTACCCTTACTCAACTTATTCAGGGTGGTCAAGATATAGGCATGGTCGGTGTTGTATAGGTGGGCGTTGATGATGAAGTACACTTTCATCGCCTTCATCCATTGGGTGGCGTCAGCCGGTTCTCCAGAGAAATCGGCAGTGAGGGCAGCCTTGAACTCGGCTCTGGGTGCAGGGGGAACAGGTGCAGGAGCAGGTGCAGCTCCGGGTTGAGGAGGAGGGGGAGGTGTGGGCGCAGGTGCAGCTCCAGCTCCAGCTTCAGACATTGTTGCTATGGGGGTCTGTGGTGGGGGTGCTAGGGTTAAGGGTTGCGAGTGGACAGTCACTACTGGTGGTGTAGAGACTTGAGGAGGAGTGTTACTAGGTAATACTTGGATTGGTGAACCAGGGGGTGTTATGGCCGGTGGTTCTTCTTCTGGGTCAGAGTCAAAGGCAGAGAAGGTGCCTCAGTGACGAAGAGACAAAGGTCTTGGGTGAGGGGTAAACGATGGGGCAGTGGGGGTTGAAGGTCCAGGAATCCTTCCTAATCTAGGGCTGCTAGATCCTGGGGTCGATGACTGTGATGATGACAAACGGTCGCCCGATGATTGCTCTAGGGCACGGCCAATGGCACGGTTGAGGTGCGAAATGGTGGGGGTTAGGCCCTACTCCGTAACAGGAGGGGCTAAAGGTGACTCTGAATCTTTTGTAATGCTAAGCGTACTCAAGAGAGCGTTTGACTTAACCCAAGAGAGGCAGATGCTCACAAAGAGGTACCACAGCGTCTCTCTTAGCAAGTTTAGTGCGAAACGACGACAGAGGACAAAGGACGATGACGAGTGAGCACACGGTCTCAAGAATCGCTCGAGGACTGAGAATAAGTATGACGAATATTGTAGATTCAGAGTAAGGAACTACAATACAGGTGATCTGGTATATAAGTGTCCCAACCGTGGGAGAATGGAATAGTATGGAATGCTATGGAATAAGGGGAAACATCGCCGTTGTGAGAGAGACAACTGCAGAGCTAATCATCCAATGAAATAACAAGATAGGACAAGACAAAAAGGAAAGACTGCAGAGTCGAGTCATCTACCTTGGAAAGGAAATGACAACATGAGGAAGTCATCGGAAAGGGAAAGGTGAGAGGACGAGACGTCAGTCTGGGATATCACTCAGAAGAAGAAGGGATAAGTCTGAGGATTAATGGTCTGAGTTATCGCCTGAAGAAAGTATTGATAGCCTCAAGAGAGTCGTGATGAACGATGAGAAAAGAAAGTACTAGAGAATATGATGAGAAGATTGTATGTTAAGAGAGGGAAAAAAAAGAATCGTAACACATGACAACCACAGAGGTTGTTACTTAGTCCACAGGCGAAAGACCTATACCCAAGGTACCACCATATGGTATGAAGAGACATGCAAGATTTGATTTAAATGAGTATCCCACAAAAAAGAAAGTGTAGTGGTTCTGAGTAAAGCACTTCAATCCTGACATCCATAATTCACATACTGTGTAACTACCTACATGACAACCACAGAGGTTGTTACTTAGTCTGCAGGCGAAAGACTGCAAGTAGTGATGCATAAGCAAAGGGCAGCCAAGAGAGAGAAAGGTGGGGACCTTTTAAGTTGAAGAACAATTAAGCATTACTAGCTGAGGTCAAAGAATGTAGTGTGCTCTCTGGAAAGTGGTGCACAATTGTGCAAAGTGAACACCACATTGCACACCCTGGCTATCCACACCGTTAGGGCTGCAGTTGACGGGCAGCCATTGCTGTAGTGTGGGTGTAGTGCCCCCTTGCCTTCCTGGTGGTGGGCATGTCATGCACCACCCCCACTGGCATGGTGTCGCACACCCTCTGGCCACCTCATGGTCGTCATGGTAGAGTGGTGGTGCACTGTTGTGCAGTCCTTGCCCTCCATAATGTTGTGTGGTGGTGACAGATAGACCTTGCTGTCATCTCTAAGGTGGTAGGCATGTTGTTTCACCACTACACCCTCATTGTTTGTGCGGTGATGGCGGTAGTGGCAGCCTGCAGTTGTGCTGATCATTAATGATCGATGCATTATCAATGAGATTGTAGTGGCACCTGGAGTTGCCAGTCCCCAACTTCAAACCCACACTAAGTTTATTTGGGGACTGAGTCACTTCTTGAACCCCTTGGTTTTATAGATAGACTGGCATTTGACACTGTTTCTACACGCTCATATTGCATTAATCATCCACTCCTTAAGCACCTAGACAGTCTCAAAGGTCAACTGAAGGTGATGCAAGCTTAGGCAAGGTCATGCTATGCTCTAATGCCTTCATTCTTCTATCATGGATTTGGCTCAACTGACTGCCACTCTAGCATTCATCTTGTGTTGCTTAGTAGATTGCCATCTGGGTGGCCTAGGTGCATGTAACATCTTTGGGTTGTAGGGGTTGTGCTGACTTGGAGCTTGGTAGCCCTTGCATTTCAACTTCAACCTACATACAACAAGTGCCCTGGAAACCCAGACACCACACACACCTTCCAATGTATCTCTGGCACCTATAGCCTCCCAACCTGCCCTCAAACATGCCTACAACACCCACCCGAACGCCTCCCTCCCCACTACCATCCCACATATCCAACCTCAACCCCTTTCCTCAAGCTTGATGATGATGACATCAGTGCCTCGCCGTCCTGGAGAACCTCTACCAGATTCTTGGCATGTCACACTCCTACATGTGGTGCTGCTAAACCCCCAACCATAGTGATACCATGAGGCGACACAACAGCCATGACAACAACAGTGTGGCAACAGCAGCACACTACAATACTGACAGGAGGCAGGGGAAGGTTGTGCAATGGCATATCCAACATGAAACAAAGAGGGTGACACCAAGACTGGTAACAGCGTGCACACTAACCTCACGACAGCAAAGAGGGTGAGGATGCCATGACAGTGGGTCTATCACCATCACTTTGATGATGTTGAAGGCAGCGGCACATGGCATGCACACTACTATCACCACAAATGGCAAAGAAGTGCAATGGCATGCGCATCACCTACAGGATGGTGAAGAGGGTGAGGGTGCCGCCACTGCATGCACACCACCATCATTACCTTAATGGTGGTGAAAGCAATGACATACCCACCAAACGACAAAGAGGGCCAGGCAGCCTACCCACCGCCATCATATGACAATGGTGTAATTGCCTCAGCGTAACTGTCACATGACGATGGGCAAAGGGCTATGGGAAAATCGGTCATACCCAGGGGTAGCAAGCTGAGAAGCTACCTAGGGGCTAGAGTCCAATCCTGGAAAAATATACCTAGGGGTCATGGCTCTGATTGGCTGAACAGCACAGCTGTGGTGCACTACATGCCCACTGAATTTTACCTTGGCAAAAATTTCCTTGCCATTCTATGACACAGGGGCTCCCACATGACCTCAAATCGGTCCCAATCGGTCATCAGAAGCTACCACAACAGTGCCAACAATATGACACAACCACACTAGCACTACTGATGATGACAAGAGTGAGGGTGCACAACTGCATGTCCACCACCATGTCAACAATGCACAAGGGTAACGGATGACGCAAATGACCTCGTCACCACCAAAACAGCAGGGAGAGCACTGGCATGCAATGATGGGGTGTAGTGACTGTGCAATAGCATGCTCCCACCCTACAATGATGACACATGTGGGGGGGGGCACAACTATGCGATGACAAAAGGACAGCGATGTAGGACATGGGGACTGTGGACATAGACTGCATGGTATTTTCATATTACTGCAATAGTATTGTTGTATTCTGGAGAAGTTCAAGAAGTAGAAACATCTTATAACATTGCCAGAGGATTCCTACAACCCTCCTTTGACATCTGCTCCAGAACCTCTTAGAATAGGCAAAAGGTTAATATCAAAAGAGAACAATTCCCTCTTGGAATTGGTCCCTCTTAGGGGTTTTCATCTCCAAGTAAAGGCCGTGGGAACCTCTTGGAAGTGCTGCCAATCAAACCTGCAACTCAATCAGATCATATAGTATCTATGGCTAGACCAAGGCATAAATACACTCCAAAACATCCCAAGAACTCCAAAAGCTCCATTGGACATAGAATACCAATCCTTTGAATGCTGCAAAGTGAGTGAAAACCCTGGGTTAGCATCATTCAACCAATTCAAACTTCCGATAACAGAGATACAAAGTCAGATTAAAGGCGAGATTGCCTGCATGGTTGCAATGTTTCCATTTTACATAACATTTTATAGGCACTGCTGTCCCACAACCAATCACTTCTTGCTTGCTCAATTATCTGATCGAGCAGATGGACAAACATTCCTCACTTTATGTGCAAAGGGTTGTGAAGCTGGAGATGTATCTAGAATAGGCAAGAAAGCAAAATGTCAAACTAAAAGAACGAATCACGCAGAATGTGGAACTACTCAGTTGTTGTTGGGAAGCTATACGCTTTTTACAAACTTTGATCCAGAATGAGGCTGAAAATCAACAAAGGCTTGGGGGTTGCATGGAATTTTTCCAGCAATGTTTCAAGTTGATCACAGAATATCATTTGATCATATCCTAGCAGCATGCACATCCCTTAGGAGGTTAACCTGTTCCTTTATTCTGTGTCATCTCCTTTTTTATACCATTAATTCTCCCAAAATAAAATAAGAGGATAGTGATTGTCAAACTTGGGGAAAGACTACAAAGCATCCAACAAAAAACAGAGACAGTATCAAAGAAACATCAGTGAGCAAACATACTCAGAGGTCCTTGGCATCACAGGTTTGCACATGCCTCTTCCAACACTCAGGAGATGGCAGAGTATATCCACTAGTTGGGACTTTTTCTTTGAAGATGACCCACTGTTTCAAACAGTCTGCAAATAATGCATTCCCTGATTGCTAGAAAAGTGAAAGACAGTAGAGATGGCATACGGGGTATCAGGGCAAGTGCTAAACATAAGCCTAGTACCAGAGAGACAAACCTAAGGTTGGTGAAGTTGAATAGTCATAGAATCAGTTCTGTTCTTTAGTGCTGCAAACATGTGCAGGCTCTGCTATGGCTTGTGATCCCATCTAATCATCGATAAATCCCGCTAAGATCCATTATGTTGACATATTTGTGGAGACTTGTAGGAGCGATTGGAGTCACCTGTGTATACTGCAATTGGGACCAGATCTTGAGAGTTGTCTTCAGCGAAAACAGCTTGGTGGACTTCTCACTACTTGAAAAAAGCTTGCAGATAAGAATTTTGACGAATTTTAGTACAAAGTACTTGTGTTAGTGCCAAACGTGGCAGGGTGATATTCAAATCAGCAAAACTATATGGTTACTGCTGCATGTATATGTGGCCATCTGCAGTAAGTTCCCCACCCTTACTGGGTGAATCAAGGTTGTGTTGAGCTGCTATGGACAGTGCTGATAGACACAAGCTTTGCACCTGGAGAGTAGTTATTGGTGTAACTGATATTGTGTATCTGTTTAAATCTACGGGCTTTCAATGAAACATATCATGTTCCCAGTGGCGACCTGATAATATTTGTTGTATTATATACTCCTGCCTTGCTCCCATAAGGGCAATTCTAAGATTCACTTATATTCAGTGAGTGCTCCTGGTCCGCCATAAATTCTCTCAGCTTCAGAGCAAGCTCAACGACATTGATGACATTAGCACAACTTCGGGATCAACATCAGTGAAAATCTCGGTGAGGGTCAATTTTCTAGCCCTTTCCACTTAACTACCTTGTTAGGCTCCCATTAGATGTCTACTAGAGCTGAGTGACTTGTGTTCACGTCTTCAGCAATGCCACTGATAAAGCTCTCATAATCATAGAGCATACTGTGTAACAACCAATCAAGTATTATGGAAACGACAAGAGCAGCAACCTTGTGTCTGCAAAGCAAGTTCTCGAGCTCCACCTCATTTCCCTCTGACCCCCTTTGTCTTTTTCCTTCCTCAGGATTTCTGTTTGTCGGCTGGCAGTGTTGTGGGAGGAGACACTATGGGAGATGGAGAATGTATTGTTGGCTGAGGTATCACCAATGACTTGTCATCGGATCCTTGATCCCCTCACTGCTACACCTTATGCTTCTTTGACACTCTGTTAAACCAATCCAAATATCACTGATAAGCAGAGGGGAGAAGTGACATTTTGGCAGATTGCCAACATTGCTCCCATGGAGGGCAGTATGGCCACAGCAGTTGCAGTTTCAGAGGATCATTGAGCCCAAGTCCTGGTATGTGGTCCTTAATCTGCTCATACAACAGAACTCTGGCCTTCTGAAGAAGTGGATCTATCTAATCCATGGCGATTGTTGGAAAGAGTGTCTGCAGAGGCTATTAGAAGAGACAGCAAGCAATTGCAATTCACTTACCCCAGTTGTAGCAACATTTGCATCATCCACATCAAGATTGAACATGCCGTCTTTCCACATCCAGACCCTAAAGCAGATTGTCTTCACTGCGATCCAGCAAAAACTGTGTATGTCGAGGGGGTCGAACATGGGTAGAGTCATCTGGTTCAGTGTACTTTTCCTTGATAATGTTAAACAGAAATATGAGCTCTGTGGTGTCCCTGATGAGCTTCAACAACTTGGATTTCATTTCTCACTCAATGAAACTGAATCCAACTTTGCTGATCCACAAGAGGTCTGACTCCCTGCCGATGTTAAGGCACAGTTGAAAGTCAGGAATACCACTCTCTTCAACTTCAAGATTGTGGAAGACTGCAATGACAATTTTATGCTTGAGGAGGATATCATAACTAGCCAAATCTTGTATAGATGTTGCCAAAAATCCGGTGATAAGGGATTCATGTATTGCTTTTGGTGGGCCCATGATAACAAGTTGCTTCTTATCAGAATCAAACCAATGTCTAGTGTAATTAGTCAATATCCACCATTGGACAAGTTGCTTCTTATCAGAATCAAACCAATGTCTAGTGTAATTAGTCAATATCCACCATTGGACAATTTGTTTCTATCTTACTTTGCTATACAGGACGCTTTCAGGTCACGTAGAAAAAACAAGACAATTTTATATTAAGATTGCTTCAGAGATAAGACCTAAAAATTGTCAATTGCTCCTTGGATTTCCTAGTAAATCAGCTTGCCATAGGCTCTTTAACAGGGTATTGGAGTTGTTACAAAACAGTAGCTGAGGTGATCAATCAAGATAGATAAGATAGAGTTATGAGCCTATCCAGGATTATCTAAGTTATATCTGTTTCACACTTATCTATTCCTAAAGTGCTTAGGTTGGCCTTCCTGGAAGGACACCTACACACCACCATCATCAAAGTATCCTATGGAAGCTTACCAAGGCCAGCTGGCCTTCCTAGAAGGACACCTGCACACCACCACCATCAATGTATTCTGTGGAAGCTCACCAAGGCCAGCTGGCCTTCCTAGAAGGACACCTACACACCTCTATCATCAAAGTATTCTGTGGAAGCTCAACAAGGCCAGCTGGCCTTCCTAGAAGGACATCTATGCACCACCACCATCAAAGGATTATTCCATAGAAGCTCACCAAGGCCAGCTGGCCTTCCTAGAAGGATACCTGCACACTACCACCATCAAAGTATTCTGTGAAAGCTCAACAAGGCCAGCTGACCTTCCTAGAAGGACACCTACACACTACCACCATCAAAGTATTCTGTGGAAGCTCAACAAGGCAAGCTGGCCTTCCTGGAAGGACACCTGCATACCACCACCATTAAAGTATTTCATAGAAGCTCATTAAGGCCAGCTGGCCTTCCTGGAAGGACACCTACATACCACCACCATCAAATTATTCCATGGAAGCTCACCAAGGTCAGCTGGCTCTCCTAGAAGCATATCTGCACACCACCACTATCAAAGTTTGAAACCAACCTGACAATACATAGGTTTTGGTTTAAGGTTAGGTTAAAGCACCAACCTACTATATGCCAAGTATGTTTTTGTCTTGCCCTGCAAATCTGCATACTATAGAGTAGCTCAAAAAAGTGTCCCAATGTTAGGCCACTTTGGATAAATGAGTTAATTGCCAGAGATTGATTATAAATAAGAACAAACATACATAGACTCAAAGATAATGCTTGCTTTTTGCATTCTATTACTGCTTGGATCATGTGATTTGTCTTCGTTCCTATGAGAATTCCTAAATAATTTCAACATATACATTCCCAAACAATCAGGCAATTTTCTGCAAATCTACTAAACTCCTCTATTTTACACTGACCTGCCACTTTCCACCCATATTTCCATTCATCTTACCTAATCCTGTTTATCTTGGTTTCATCTAACCAAATAACTGTCATATACACCACCACAGTCCAGTTTTTGCACATCAGAATAAAAGGTAGCCTATGTTTGGTCATCACTATAGCTCTTAGCAAAGCAAACTTGAATAATCCAGGAAGTGATATGGTAAGAAAGAGTGCAATTGATGAGATGAATAGCTTGAACAGCATTTTCAGCCTTTTTAGTGCTAATACTACACACAATTCCTCTTCTACTAGTAGAAGAAAGCTTTGAAGGATGACTTGGTTTGGTATTTTTCTTATCTAGAAGGAATCCCCTGATGACTCAGGCTAAAATAGACTTCCCTAGACCAGTTTAGAAATGAATTATACAAATGGAGAGGCCAGATTCAGTGAGAAAGAGAATGTTGGCTTTACTTGGTGCAATGCACTTACCACAGTGAAGACAATGGCTGAAGACCAACAGTGTGGCTGCCTTAATCATAGCTACAGAAGCAATATGGAAAAATGGTGTGCCCACAACAAAACAAGTGCACCATGGGCCAGATAGGGCAAATATCCATACAGTGAAATCCTAGGACCTAGCTTAAGTTCTTCAACACTCTGATCAAGCTTATCATTTTAAATTGGATGGGTTTGGGCTAGTTTAAATATCTTAGGCTAGATACACTAGAAGGAAACCCTTTTTCTGACATTCAACTATCTGTAGTATGAATGCAGTAGTACTACTAACTGTCTAGTGTAAACTTGAATGTTCTGGCTATGGATTTATGTCCAGTATGATCTTCCAACTGCAGAGAAGTAAAACCTTGACACATTCTGACATGTCCTGATGCTACTTCAATAGTTTATGCAATTATGAGGCAAAGATCAGAACACAACCCAAGAGACATGAATAACCATGACATAGACTAAGTGCTGTCTTACAACTGCATTTTACAATCATCATATTAGAAGTATAGCACATAGTAATCAGTGCTCCTTAGTTTCTAACCTAAGTTGGAGAGCTCCAAGTGATTCCGAAATACTCCTGCCCCAGTTTAAGTTCAGGTTAATGAGCATGCTAATCTGAGAGGGCTCCAAAGGTTCCAGCAGTTCTGGCACCTTCCACTCCAAGGATCATCAACTTCAGAAGTTGGAATCAGTATTATTATCATTGGCAATAAGATGGGGCTGCAACTGGTGCTATATCGAATGATGGAAAACACTGAAAATTTCACACAATTTGTTCACACCTTATGCACTATGTAAGTGTATACAAAAATGAGTAAATCTGATAGCTACTACATACAGTATAATGGTGGTGAACTAAGCCGTTTGCACCTCGTCCTTGTCACTGTTGCACACTTTCGTCCATGCCATTGTCTTCATAACTATGTAGTGATGGGCACACCATTGTGCCTCCTCGTCCACAGCGTTATGGTAGGTGTGCGCACCACTGCACCCCTGCCCTTATCATCATGGTGGGGTGGCAGTGAGCGCACTGTATCACCTCACTACTATTGTCACTATTGGTGCTGTAGTGGTGGATGCACCGTTGCATGCCCTCGCCCCTATCATCATCACTGCTGTTGTAGTTTGCAAGCCATTGCATCCTTAGCCCTGTCATGATGGTGGTGGGGATGGTGCAGGACACGCTGTTTTGCCACATTGCCATGGTTGTTGTTGGCACTATGAAGGTGGGCGTTGTTGCATGCCCCTTGCCCTCATCGTTGCCGTGGCCACGCCATCTTAAGTCCTCGATGGAGGTGCTTGCTGCTGCCCTCCTGCTGCCATCTGCAAGATGGCTGGTGCACCATTGTTTCTCGTTGTTGTTGTTATCAGCAATGTCATAAGTGGTGTGGTGGACTGTGGCATCTCTGTCTTATTGTTCATAATGGTGGTAGTAACTTTGGGTAGTGGTACTATAGTAGATGCGCTATTGTGCATCCTCACCCTCATCATCTTTTTGATTGCCATGGCTATTGCACACATGACACACACACCTGTTCTTGTGGCCATGGGGCCACTATGCCATCTCCTCCATCACCTGAGCCATTGTCATTTGCATGGTAGGCCATTGCGTCACCCATGTGTTGTTGCTGTGGGCATACCCTCACTGTCCTCCCTGGTCTTGATGATGGGGGGGGGCTATATTCACATCACGCTCATCCTCACACGAGGTGGTAGAGCTATGCAGTCATCATGGTGATGGGCACACCATTGCATTGCCTCGTTGTCTTGTCATTGTTGCTGCTATGGGGTACCATCACATCAAATACATCCACAAACAATCATGTAAATTTTCGGTGTTTTTCATTTACAACAGGTGATGTTGCTTTACAGAAACGTTAAGTGCATTAGTTTCAGTATTGATGTGGTAACATCAGCCAACGCAGCAGCCCACTCATCAACTGTGTTTAGGGCTGCCAAAGTTCAGTCCAGAATCTAAGGTTTGAACCTGAACCTCTGAACTGAACCTGTAGGTTCAGGTTCAGTTCAGGTTCAGGTTCGGCTGCTCTCAAAATTTTGAGAAGTGGTTCGAACCAGTTCTGAACCTAGTATTTTGGTGGATATATGTACAGCAGCAAGACAACTTAGACAGCACTTTTTCTTTGTTAATATCCTAACTTTTAACAGAACTAGAACAGTCTGAAAACACCAAAGAATAGTGGGAAATACAGTAATATTAAAGAACTATAGAGAGGAGGCACAAGTTCTTGGTAGTGTGATGCACAATCTACTCTGATTATAGTAAATAGGTGATGCAATAGCTACTCTTGCTTGTCATAGACATTATAATGCATTATCTGTTGCACTGTCATGTAGTAGTGCAGTAGTGCAAAAACTAAGTACCTGGCAATTCCTGTATCATCCCTGTATCTGGTTCAATGTTCTAGAAAATACATAACTTTTCTGTCTATCCAGAACATATCCCTTTCTGGACAGATGGGTATATGCTGAAAATCAAAAAAGCGGTCAATCTCTCTGATTCATTCTTCAGGGCAACTACCCAGTACTGTAGTATACATATGGTACATCATAGATCCAAGTTTGCGAAAGGTTCACTTGAAAATTGAGAGCAGGAGAGCCAAAAGAACATATGAAATGTGTGAGAAAAAAGTGAGAAAGAAAACATAT
>JBBPUG010000836.1:0-14893 GCA_038094535.1 Tubosaeta aff. alveolata | reverse complement strand
CTCGGAAAGAGATCGCACATGTCTCCTCCGACGTCAACCGCTGCACGATGCAGTGCATACGCTACGATATTCCCTTCGACAACATGCATTTTGCCATATTTGATACCATCAGTCTCGAGGGACCGCAGTTGGGAGCTAACGAGTACTTGAACGCTATCGAAAAGGCACACGGCCTTATCAATAAGCTTGGTGCTGCCGGCGGGATCCATCTTCTGTTGTTCTGCATGCGCGGCGGCAGAATGACGACGACTACACAGAGCAACTATCGATTGTTCTGCGAGTGCCTTTGCAATACCAAGGTCCCCATAGCGCTCGTTTTCACCGGTCTCGAGGGTGAAGTAGACATGGAAGACTGGTGGACGAGAAATAAGATTCATTTAGAAAACTACGGCATCAAGAGCGATGGCCACGCCTGCATCACAGCGGTCCGGGATGACGCCCCCGGAGAAGAAGACAAGTACCTGGAGTCGCAGGTCACGATACGCGAGCTGTTGAAAACCTGCGCTCGCAAAGGCGAGGCCTATTCACTGGAATCGCATTCTTGGCTGGCGAGGATCGCGGGGGAAATGAAGAATTTCGTACCGACGAAGAAAGGGCCAAAGGAGAGGGATATCATGAAGGTGTTGACGAACCGCTGTAAACTGGACGCGAATACCGCAAAAACGATCATAGGTATAGTAGAGAAAAATGCGACGGAGAGGAGTGGGAACAAGGAACCACAGATGGATATCGAAGGTGGGAATGAGAGTGGCCTAGTCAAGAACCAGACAAACGGCGATGCTTCACTGAACGAGCACAAGCCTGCTGTCGGTGTTGTTGCGAAGGAGAACGAGGCGGAAGATGCCCAGCCCCGCGTTGTCAGGCCCGCGCCTGATGTTGTCTCTGGAAATGAGGAGAACGCTTTGGACGGTGCCCTACTTCGAGTGGCGTCAGGCCCTGCGCCATCATTTCTGGAGTTCAGCAACTACAAGTCCGCACCTGAGGGCCTGAGGCCTGATGTCTGGAGGGAGGAGGACAACGCCAGGAAAGAGTCAGGAGAGAATGGAGATGGTGGACCGCCAATATTGGAGCTGCCAAAGTTTGAGTGTAGTACCAAGAAACAAGGGGATTCTAGCACTGCTAGCTTTTCCTTCCCTGGCTTTTGGTCTTGATTATGCGTGTCGCACTGATATTTAGCTTGATGGATTTGATTCAATTCTCACCGGACGTAAATCTGTTCATGACCCTTACTACCTTCATCGTCTTATCATCGTCGTTGACGTGGAAAAAGACAGTCGCAGCTTGATCAATGTGCTCAGAAAAGAAGACTGACAACACACTCACAAGGCGAGTACTACTTTAGCCGTGGTACCAGGCCAACTACCGGAACAATTCACATATTTGCCACTTCGTTCTTAGTTTTATGGCAAAGATGCGCATTCTTCGGTTTGCGACCAACCGGCACACAAGCAGCCAAAACTAGGTAACCTTCCGCAGGGTCTTTCATGTGGACCTCGATGCCACTTGGGACTCTGCGTCCTTTTCAGGAAGCCTTGTCTTCCTTCGTGTGCACACAAAATCACGGAGCCCAGTGGCGGTCGTAGCCAAGATACTACAAATGGGCCCCCGCGCACTCCTGACTATCACTCCATGTAGGCGGCTGGTGCAGCAAGTGGCTCGCCATCGTCGTCAGTTTCCTATGGACAGAGCGGACCTTCCCGCTCCAGGGTTCTGGATACATTGATCAATTCGTGCATCATCCCTGGTCTGGTGGGTTTTCCGCGCTGGGAATCATTTCAGTCGCTGGTATTAAGCACGACCTGCGATCTGTCATAGGAGATACTGGCTTTGATGACATCTTGGATGATATCGTCGCCACCGGAGGGGTCGGCGTTAACTATGCGGAATTTGTACCGTTTGTGGAACCATCGAAACATGTCAGGCAGGCCGCTATCTGGACAGACGGAGGACGAGTATACGGATGATCTTACCGAAAGGGTCCATATCGACAACATGGAACTCGCGCCGTTCGTTGAAACTCGTTTCCCAGGTCCTCCGGGGCTGAGAAAGACAACACTGATACATCCAACGGACCGGCTTCTCATGCTGCCCGGGTGCTGATAGACGATGAGCTAACGCGCCATTTAAATTTTGAGGACGATACTCACTGTGAGCCAAGGATGTCTTCCGTAGATCAACCATCTTTGGCAGTGTGCCTTTCCGGCACCAGTGAACCTGACATTTACACATTGGATCCTAAACGCCATAGTCGCACCGAGCCCACCAACCATATGACTCTCCTCGTGGTAAGTTCTCCATTCTAATATCATTCTTTTATGTTACCAAGCGCGGCAGCATGTTGCTCCCCGGCAGCTAATGGAAGGCGACCAAGTGAGAGTTACTTTATCCCAATTCCCTTTCCGGTGATTATTCCCTAGGATGCGCCAGTAACAAAGGGGGGTTGCTCATTGCCTCCATCATATTGCATCTACGAAATCAGCCTGTCGAATATCAGGTCCCCCCCAGTGTCCCCAAATCCTAGTGCTGCGTTTTCACCAACCTGTGATGAATCCCCTCCAGTCCTTGATTATCAACCGAAGCGTTGTACAAACGAATAAGAGACATACAAACAGAGAACCTTTTGCTAGAGTCGCAGAGGAGCAGCAAATCACCGTATTCACTCTCGAGAACACTAGCGGCCCCACAGCTGAAAACTTTCGTTTTGGGCTTTCGCGGACCTTTCTATGACCCAACCCAGCTCCTTGGTCTTGAAAAAGCCACACTTAATGTACTTCAGACGCAGCCCGAACAAGATCTCACACATTCACCTGCAGTCTTGAGGCATGTAATGAACTTTACGCCTCATAAAGATGCTCTAACTCTTCAACAATGCTGCAGAACGATACAAGAATGCTCGTGGAAGGAAGTTGGTACGCAACTCCTGACTATATACAGGTTCCTGGGTTCCAGTAACCTCGCAGACTTTAATGTCCCTCATGTTCACAGTTATGGCAACCAGGCATCATTTACAGGTTAAACCACAGTGGTTAAATGGTGTTTGGAGTGTACCTCAACCAGAGGTAGAGCAAGAAATGTGACATCGATATAAAGACAACAGTCACGTTCCTTGGTGCTACTCGTTTGGCATTCAGTACGGAATATGATTCGAATATCCCAACAATAGATAATGGGCATGCACGAGACAAAGGTACTTGTGGTTGTTCGCTCTAATATCGATCATTCTCGGGTTCAAGCTTCGAGTGTTTATAACATTGCAGCACAAGCTATGAACGAAGGTTGATCTTCGGACGCTGTTGACACATCAACGAGTTCTCGGCGTTGCTGGTTCCTAATCGCTATCGATGCAGCTACACTGCGCAGCTCGCCATGAGGCAGGCTGAATGGCTCTGGAACTCCTTTGATTCATGTTCTATTTACCGCCGTCTTGCTTGGTCTGAAGCCTACTGGTTTATGCTGATAATCATTCTTCCCCCGCAGATCAGCAATCATGAAGGCCGGGCCCCAGGTCTGACAAATAACAAACGGAGCCCAGGGAATTTCTAAAGTCAGTCTACCTTGTACCCATCAGAAGAAAAAAAGTCCCAATAAGAAATTGTCAACCCAGTAGCTAGTACCAATTATCCACGAAAGCCCGAGGACTAGACACGTCCAAAAAAGAAAATTTTGCTATGCTTACAGAACTTTTGGAACTTCGTTAGCCTTTCCTCGAATTTGATGAGACACTTCTCCTCGATAAGCATGGCCAAGGCTTCCTCAGCCCTTTCTACCGTCTCCTTTGAGCGGCCTGGATTGGGATAGTAGGTTGGATTGGCGATTATCTCTCCACCATGCGAGGACGACCAATATCTCCACCTCTTAGCCGCAGCTTCACGGTCGTCAAGTCCTCTGAAGACAATTATCATCGGGCACGTCTCTCCACCGAATGATCCATAGAACTGATCGAGGGTAATCCATATCCGATCAGAATCACAATCTGCGTCTGTGGAAAAGATAAGGAGGTCCGGTCGTCGCGTCGTCTCCGCATCGAGTTTCGAATGCCCAAGCAGAACTTCTCGGGCATCGACAGAGAGGCATTGGTACTTTCGACCGCTGATACAACCCATAAGAGGCTCCGTCGCCGTTGGGAAATGACGGACATGTTCAGTGGCATCACAGGTCACAATTAGAGGCGTTAGCTTTTTCTCCGTTGTGCGAAACAGAGCCAGAACGTCCGGCAAAGAAGCAGAAACCAAGGAATCTTCATCCGCTCTCCAGGGTACCGCATCAAACTTTGCCTGTACGAGATTGCGAAGCGCCTCGCGAGATTGCTTCAACCTGTTTTGGATGGCGGGATGATCGCTACGTATCGTGGTGACGCACGCATGGGCATCGAAGCGCATGCCATGTCTGGCCAAGTCCTTCTCGTGCTCGGTCCACCACGCCTCCATGTCTCCTTCGTAATTTTCCAGCCCAGTAACGACCAGGGCCACCGGAACCTTCTTGCGACATATAGCAGCATAGAATATGTTGTAGTTCCGGAGGAGTGCTTGCCGGACCCTGGTACCGCGTACGCAGTACAGAAGTAGGTCGATGCCATTTCGCCGAGTGATATGGCGGAGGAAGGCCTTGAGACTGCTCTCAGCCAGCCTAGCCGGCACAGTGCCCTCAGTGCCCTCGTCCAGCCCGACAGTGTCCCAGAGATCTACGTTGAGACCATCGTGATGAACCGGGTGGCACTCATACTGGAACGTGCACCCGACAGCATTGTTCGAAGTCCGGGTAATGTCCTGGCCCGCAATCATGTTGATGACTGACGACTTCCCAACACCACTTTCGCCAAATACGACGACATTTCGAGCTCGAGACAGTTTGCGCTTTGTTTCAAAATAAGCGAAAATTCAGAGGCATGAATGAGGCACTCACGTCAAAGTCCTGCCGTGGCATAAGGGCAGAGAATGAGGGAAAAGGCGACTCGCAGGTACACTGCACACACGAACTCGAGGGTTCGGGAATGCGGACAGAAGTCGCTGGGATGGTCAATTCAAGCCGCGGCCGAACGTCCTGTGAAGGGTCAAATACTTGACAATTTATAGAGTGCCAAAGCTAACCTTTGGTTCTTGCGGTTGGTCACGTACTTGATCTACGACACCCTTGAACGCTGGTGAGCAACGTGATGTTCGAGAGAGCCGTATAGCAGATACATACTGGTAGGGGAACCGTGGGCGAGGAGTTTTTGTCATTAGCTGGCACAAGTTGAAAATGTTCACCAGGCCCGTCCATGTTCGCGGTCGTCTGGTAGCAGTCACAATGCGCTGCGGTTCTGGCAGGGATCTGCATGGAAATACTAGGTGTCAATGAATTCCAGACATCAACGAGTTTAGCCCATGGCAAATGTGTCTAGACCGGACATGAAAACATCCGACACAGCACTTTGATCCTGCCACCAGCACGCTCCAATCCCTGAACCCTGCCCAAGCCATGAGGACTCCTCGTGTTCGGAAGGCATACCTCGCGCCTTCTGCAGATTGGTTTGGTCACATGAGGACGTCTGTTCCTCAAAGTTTGGGACAAAGCGTTCGGTACAGCCAACTACACTTTTAGACAGAACTTAGGTATGTCCGAGTTTAAAACGTCTATAATACGGAAATTTGGACTAAGGAAATTGCGCACAGTCACTCCCCCATGCCTTCGCGTGACGCTGCTCAGAATATCGTCATATTCGGGGAAACTGGTTCAGGAAAAAGCTCACTCGTGAACCTCATCGTCGGTCAGAACGTCGCTGCGACCTCGCATGGCACTGATGGATGCACCTTGGATTCCACCCTATACGAAACTGATGCCGGAGGATATCATCTCCGCATCTACGACACCGTGGGGCTAAACGAGCCTCAGCTGGGGGCTGAGTATTACCTCTCTGCGATCGAGAAAGCTCACCAATTAGTCACTGCCTTGAACAATGCTGGTGGTGTCCACCTCCTCATGTTCTGCGTTCGGGGGGGCAGGATCACCGCTACGACCCAACACAACTACAGACTGTTCTATGAATTCCTCTGTTGTCGGTCGGTCCCTGTCGCGCTCGTCATCACGAACCTGGAGTCTGAGACACCAATGGAGCGTTGGTGGGAACGGAACTCGCACGAGTTCACCAGATTCGGCATTGATGTCATGGCACATGCCTGCGTCACCTGTACGCCAGGATATCGCAACATGTACGCGCACAAATACGAGGAATCCAAGACTATTATTTCGGAGCTTCTTGTCAGGTGCACCACTGAAACCGCGCACGCCATCGAAACTCGCACCTGGATCACTCAATTTGCGATCTATCTCAGACAGTTGGTCTATGCTCGGCATGTTCACAGCAGAAAGCAAATGGTACGCATGTTGGTGTCACGCTGTGGAATGAGTAGGGATGATGCAGAGTCTATGGTCCGCAGGATAGAGCGGGACGAGGATAGCCAGTCCAGAGTACCAGGATGTACAGTCCAGTAACCACATGTAAGTTACCCGAGTTGCTTCGTATTCACTTGGAGTTTTGGACGCCACTGATGTAACCAAGGATCTTTCTGACTCCACGCATCCACCCGGAGTTCAAACCCACCTCAAGACGAACGCGTGTCAGGCCTGCCTCGGATATTGAGCTGGCGTAAATTTAAACCACAGAAGGTATACCCGGATCTTCCGACATTAATGAAGCATTGTGGGAGAATGGCTAATTTCCCGTGGTCCGCGAGGTGACGATATATCGATCTGGGCAGCAGCACCACTGTAGGTGTTGCCTACCCGCCCTATCGTCGCCATCAGACGTGGCATATCACCCAAATTGAACCCTCTGGCCCCAACTCTGAATTCGCCGCCCCGCCGTTCCCCCTCTTCCCTACGCTAGTACTTTCGCCTCTTTGCTTTCCAGAACAATTTCCGGCTACATCCTTTGTCTCGCTATGATTCTGTTGAAGCACAGCAGCACCGCGCCCGCGAGCATATCTGAAGAAGACCCACTGTTGAACGGGAGTGAGGTCAGAATCCGTCTTCAGCGCTATGACGACCGAGATTGAATCCAATCATGCATTACTTGCTCAGGCCTCGTCCCCGCCGCTGACCGGCCCACCCCAGCCGAAGCAGCTTCGATCCAACATCGTCCTCTTTGGAGAGATGGGCGCAGGGAAGAGCTCGCTTGTCAACCTCATCATGGGCCGTGACGTGGCCAAGGTATCATCTGGTGCCTTGAGCTGCACGCTGGACGCTAGATCCCACGACGTCACGATCCAAGGGCGGGATTTCCGCATATACGACACTGCAGGGTTGAACGAACCTCAGTCGCTCAGAGACCCCGATTGCTTGATTGGCGCCATCAACAAGGCTTATCGTCTCATCACCTGGTTGTCTGACACTGGAGGCATAAACTTGCTCGTGTTTTGCGTGCGGCGGGGGAGGATCACCACCACCATGCAACAACATTACAAGCTCTTCAATGATTTTCTCTGTCAGAAGAAGGTCCCCATCGCCCTCGTCGTGACGCACCTCGAACAGGAAGAAAAAATGGAGAATTGGTGGTTGCACAACTATCCTCGTTTTGAGGAGTGCGGCATTCACGTGACCGGCCATGCTTGCATTACTACGAAACCACAGTACAGCGACCGATACCTCGTGTCTAAGCAGCTGGTCCACGAACTTCTCATCACTCATGGATGTGGCCTGCCGTTCACGCAGGAGAGGGTTAGTTGGGTAACGGAGTTGTTCCAAAAGCTATTGGATCTTGTGGGCTTTCGCCCTCAGTTTAACTCCGTCAAGGTTAGGGCGAAGAAACTTCGCGAATATGGACTCAAAGATAATGAGATAAATGCACTGCTGGCGAGAATTAGTGCAGTCGATGAAGACATGGCTGCCGTCAGACGACCCTATCCCTATGGAGGCTTTGCACGACGTCGGGGTACACATTCGTGATGTCGTCCATCAAATTGTAATATGTACAACTATACATCTATCCTTGTAATCGGGCATTCCTTGAAACGAATGTATGGGTTCTGTAGACGACAAACCAATGACGTGGCTATGCGCGGAAGCCGAGCCTTCAAGTCAGTTAACCCGTCGCGCCGCCACCCTCGTCCAGACTAGTTGAAACTTTTTCAAACACAAAGGAGATAGTCCCACCAGGGACATCTTGTATGGACGGCGCGAACTGTTTTCCGTCCATTGCCTCGATGTTCTCGAGGTCGACAGAGGCCAGCAACGAATGCAACCTAGATTGCGGCTTAGCTGGCTCGGCCTGGTCCACGTCTTCGTCATCAACAAAGTGAAGGAGCCGACGTAAAGCATCGTCTCGGACGTCATACTGAGCATGATGTCGCAAACAATTGATGTGGGTCCACTCTCCCAGTGCGGCGAGTTCAGCTTTCTTCTTTCGAAGCTCCTGGCTCTGGAGTGAGTACGAGTAATTTCAACTTTATCTCAATAAAAAGTAAATCACCGCTTTCTCAGCCCTGTCAACTTGGGCCGGTTTAAGCTGAGACGCATTCACAAATCCTTGTTCGGAACAGTCATTATCTGCATCGGTAGCAACAGCCTCCGGTTGGAAACTCGTATCTGGATCTGAACTGTGAGTGGTTGATACTCCCCCACTGTCACAATCACAATCCAGCAGGTCATGGGTATTGCAAGGTGTGTCAGGGAGAATACGGAAGATGTCACGGAGCTAAGATCCAATTAGATTTGCTATCTAGTTTATTCAGAAAATCACCTACGTCTCTGCGGGTAAATGAATCTGCTTTGGATCCAGCTGTTTCCTACTTCAAGATTCAGTACGGCTCACGACCAACGATAGTGGGCGCACATTTCCCATGAGGGCTAATCAGCCAAGGTCAATAAATATACGAAAAAATGAATGACGCGACTTGCAATTGCTCAGACCAATCTTGGTAACCTGCCGCTGGAAGATCTTCTCTGATCAAAAGATTATGTGACCTGGCCAGGGAATATTGGATATATATGCTTGCCATCAATGGTCCCAGCGGTCAAAAATCGGTAAATAAAAACGGGGCGTTTTTGACCATCGCTACATTACGACTGAGTATCATATTGGAAGGCACGACTCGAGCAAACGAACCGGTGTATTCGTGCCATCGATTGCAGGTCGTGGCTAGGAGCAATATGAGGGCACGGAAAAATCGGGACGAGTAGACACACCTTGGATTCCAGTCAGAGTCGATAAGACACAGGCGTGAAGCGCCGATAAGGTTGAGGCCAACACCACCTGCTTTGGAACTCAACAGAAACAAAACTGTGGAACATGTTACAAAGGGTTACTCCCCCAAAAAGAAAACAGACAATGGCTTTGCTGAGAAGACTTGTTGAAGACATTGACATATTCTTGTCTTTTTGCAGCTGGCGTTTGTCTATGGTAACATATGGTAAGGTCTTCGGCACTGGTATATGCCTTGTACGCACCCATCTAATCGCAAATACGTGTAACATCGTTTCTTGCAGAAAGCTTCCAAAACATTGAGGGTAGAAGTATAATGAGAAACTAGGATACATTTCTCTTCCGTATACTGGATACTAGTCAGGCGCAGAATCATTTAGACTTATCCGGCGTACCTGGCGAAGTGTCTTAAGGAGGTTCTCTAGCGCAGTTAGTTTACCTTTGGCTGCATGGGTTACCTATCCGTATGGTTTAAACGAGCACTTACCACTGAGAGAAAAATCTTCAATCTGAGTTCGGTCCGGAAGAAGGCCAACTGCTTCCATAATGCCCGGTCGTATTCTTTGTTCCCCTTTGGAAGTCCTGGCTTTGTCAAGCTGGGCTTTTAGTAGGACAGGGCTATTGCTGATCTTCGTCAGCATTCCAATAAGAGCAAGTGACTCGGCAGTCGACCCCTCGATCAACGTATCCAGTTTCTCCGGCTTTAGGATTGTAGTAAACATGGAGAGCTGCAGCTTCGATGGAGTGATGAACACGACGTATTCATCTGCGATGTTGTTCAGCAACACCCAATACTAGGTTCCAGAAACTAACACTTAGGTGGCAAATAGTTTTTAAGAATTGTCGCCTCACGTCGCAGCACGAAGCTCTTTGCGATAGCGGATAACTAAATTATGACACATGAAGCGACGGATGAGTAAACCGATGTGGAAATACCTGTGCCGACCGCGCTTCTCCGATCTCGAGTTCCTTTGCAGTACGATCGGGTGCTCTGCTCTTGAGAATAGGCACCTCGTATACCCGTCGAAATGTATTGTAGTCATCTAAGTGAGGTGAACCGAAGTGCCATGCAAGTAAAGTGAAATAACTACCAAGCAGACCAGGATTACAAAAGTCTGCCTATAAATTACGTCGTCACATCTGCGACGGAAACATTTCCAGAAGAGCCTACCATTGCGTGGAACTCACTCAGATCATTCTGAATAGGCGTTCCAGAGAGAATTATTCTCCTGGGTGTGCGAAGCGTCTTGAACATCGTGGATGTTTTGTTATTCGCAGACTTAAGTCTATGTCCTGTCGAATGATGGAAGTTAAAAGGCGAACACGATGGAAGTAGATTTATAGACCTTCATCGCATACTATAAGGCCAATTGGAGGACTGGTCCCCTGGAATTCAGGTATGTATTCGCAGAAAGTAACTCCTTTGCTCACTTGCAAAACGTGAGGTCCTTTCTACTGGAGTGATCAACCAATTGAGGGAGTTATACGGTTACTGCAACTCACATGACACTCCTCAATTTCTCGTAACCGATTACAAGAACTTGATGGACTCGTCTTGACAAAACGCCATGAGAATCTATAGGGCCTTGCCGATGTACTTCACGTACGAATTCAAAAATTGCTTGATTTGGGATTTATCTTTGTCGCCAGCTAAGACACCGATACGGTCGCGGCCCAACCTAGCATGCAATATGTCATCAAGGAACGGCCTTCCCTATCCAAGACTCACCACTTGCGGAACTCTGCACGCCAATTCTGAAACCAAACTCAGGACGCGTCACTAGCTTCCATGACCACGCTCACATTAATGAGTGATACTGGGCATACAATCAACGCCTTTCCAATAGCTCCCGTTCTGCTACCATAAGGGTTTTGCTCTGCACCATAGTCAGGTAACTAGGGATGGGAGTTAAACAGCCTTACTCAAGAGGGTCCAGACCAGCGCGATGGTCTGTACCTAATCAGTCACAAAGAATCAAAGGGAACAGGTGGCATACTTGTAGCGTTTTCCCGAGACCCCTGATATTATAACAATCAGACTTTCCTGAAATCCGTAACGCAACATGACTTACATATCATCCGCAAGGATGCATCCCTGCCCTTCATGTTTGCGTAAACCCATGACGCACTCGTACAAAAAGTGTACACCTAAATATTAGTATCAAGTCACCGCCTTTGCGAAAAGAAGTAACCTTCAATCTGGTGAGGTCGTAGATGCTTTGTGACGATGGGGTCAAGAACAACTGGAACGACAGGCAAACCCCTGGGGTATATACATCAGGGCCGCTGACGTCTCTAGTGGACGACTGTACTTTTTATTAAATTTCTCCGCATGATCACCAGTTGGTGTCTTCATAACTACTGCACCGTCGGCATCAGGATCGTGCCTAAATCGGGGTCGACGAAGGTTGTTTTGAGCGAAAAAATACTTACAAAGGGCCAAATGACTGTTTCTTTGGAATTGAACCGTAGAAAGAGGCGGGTGGGACGAAGTACTTGGAGACTGTCCCCTGAGAAAAGTTTTCTTTTAACAAATGATTCTCTTTTTGAATAGTTGTGGATGCAAGGGATGATTTATTCCAGTCTTCATGATCGCCTATGTCCTCCTCGACGCCAGTAACCGAAGGCAATTGCAAAGATGAAATAGGTGAATCTAGAGCAATATCCTTATTTCCAGCGTAAAAGCGATAGCCATTCTGGAGGGGAAGCCCATCCCAGTCTTTACGTCCAACTCTGTGGTTACGGACGTGTGCTTAGTGCGAAAAGTGGTGGAAAGTGAGCTCTTACACTTTACCCTTCTCGGAGATTACAGTCAACTGACTCCCGATCTGTTGGACAAACACATCGCCGTCCCAGGTCTTGTGTTTCTTCGCTTGAGGTCGACGCCTAAACCGCTGTTGCAGATGTGACCATCCAAACATATTTATATGCGTACCAATTTGCCGTCCAGTACGACATTGGCCCTTGAGACTCGCCTGCGGCTGTTTTGGTTTCACTAGATATCAAATTGACAGGCTCCAAGTCGACAAGCTTCCTCGTGGGTGTTTTATATGGAGCAACGAGATTTGAAGGTTTCAGTGGAGTAAAGTGTTTATGGATAGATGATGTGGAAGGGACAGCGGTGGCGATTGAGGTCGTCTTGGAGCCACGTCCAAAACACTTTCCAGACAAATAGTCCGCCCTGGAGATAGAATGATCAATCCCGACTTCTCTCCCGCCGAATTCATACTCCCCGCCTTCTTGTACTCCAGGAATGTTCAGGGAACCAGCACCAATGCTACGGGGATTTAAATTCAACGTTGTATTAACAACAGAAAAGGCTGCATACAATTTGCCTTCTAAATCGTACATGACCCCTTTTGTGCCGTTCAGCACAAGAACCGCATCATGATCCCAGGTCTTGTGCTTCTTGTACTGTGGCGTACGCCTATTGACCGCGAAGATGTATGAAACACACAACTGAGTCAGGAGGGAACATACCATTGTATCATCCAGTACTCTTCGTTTCCACCGCCTGCGTGGCGCCCGTTGGGACTTTCGAGCGCAGGTCTCTTTCGGCTGGCTTGGTCTGTCGGCTGCTTTCGCTTTTCTCCAATGATGGGCGTATGAAACGGAGGCATTGCGTCCGTGGGATGAAAGATTCACGTCTTCCACTAACTTCTGGGATGTTGTCGGAAGCAAAGACGCGTCTCGATGTGCATTCGAGAATCGACGCGTTGGTGGCACCAACCGCGGCCGTTGCCGAATGTGACACAAGCTGGTCCTCAATAATTCTTGTTTTCTGACATCCGTAAGTATTTCTATGCGTTTTATCCTCCTTATATTCCAAGCATCCTGGAAGTCCAAAACCTTTCGAGCGAACCGAGCAACGTATCTCCCATCCCCGGCACTTCTGTCAATTGGCAAGAACGAGCAGTTTGTTTACTCGCCCCTGACGCGCCCTCGAATTTGTCACTGCCTCGCACGCGCGTTCTCTCTGCTCAATGGTTCGACTTTCTATCCCCTTTCTCCACAGCGTCAGCCCGACGAGTGCTCGGTCGTATATCCCTCGCCTTACGCTGACACAATGCTCACGGTCACCCCGACACGCAGTTCCGGAACATATCTTAGGCACAACGGGGCGGCCCTGCGGCGACCGACTCCTGGTTTTCGCCCTGATCCTATGCAATCAACTATGTTGAATTCGGCTGCAAGCCTTCTGGTTCTGGCAAGGTCAATCTGGTTGGCCGGCCAAAGTAGGTTTCCCCACCGACCTGATAACTGACGACACGTCCCAGATATGGTCGAGCGCCAATATCACGACCTGTTCAGACAATACTTTTCGACTAGCCTCCCGAAACAGGTCAATGCGTATTGGCGGAAGGGCCACCATCTACTGTATCCACAAATGTGTCCATTTCTTAAGACTGTATGAACTTGGAAGAGTAATATAACGATCTGAACAGCCTGTATATATATGCATAAGCAGCAGGGGTATACCCTCACTGTGGGAGCATCCTCACGGGCGTTGCTGTCAGCTCTAAGATGGGAACTCGAAGATGGAAGGGCGTGTCGGGGGTCCTGATGCATGTGCTCTCTTCGTCAATCTTTGTGAAATGATAATTTACGCCAAGCGCTCACTTCTAGCACTCTTTCTTGAGTTCGCAAGTTTCCCTTTCCTTCTTCAGGCGTTCCCTAGTTTCCCTGATGACGAGCACCTAACTTGTCTATTGAAGTGACGGGGACCAAGGACACCCCCTAAGTGTGTCATCAGCGTGAGAAATGACACGTCCACTCACTACGACCCAACCGCCATGCCATGGAATGATGCACTCCGGGCAAGAGAAAACAGATTCTTTGCTTCTCTGAACTCGCACAAGTTACTGCTGTATGCCACGGTATCTTCCATCGCTGTCTCCGCTACTATTGCAAGTGCCCTCAGGAGGCATAGCAACTTCTATTCTCTTGCCATCTATCTTTCGAAGAGCAACCGAAGTGTTCTGGTCAGCTTTCATCTAGCACTTGAGATCCCCCCACTTTATCTTTCACAGGTTCTCGCCAACTTCGGGCTTTTGGTTGCATTCGTTTGTGCCCAATGCGCCCAGCGTATGTTTTTTGGCACCCTGAGGCCACAGGAAGTTGAGGTAGGCTGTCACCTCTTGTATCGCATAGTCTGTCCTACATAATAATATCTCTAGCGACTTTATGACCGCCTATGGTTCTTTGTGACTGAGTCACTTCTCGCATTCACTATTTTCCGAGACGATTTCGACATTCCATTCCTTCTCATGTTCGGGTTCTTACTCCTTGTCAAGTCGTTCCACTGGCTGGCTTCCGACCGCATCGAATGGGTGCGTTTCTTACTTCTCCTTTGAGTCCGTCCCGGGTGAGCGTCTCGCGGTAGATGGATCAACGCCCGTACCCCGGCCCACCGATACTATTTCATGTTCGGATGACCAGCTTGTTCATCGCCCTTTCGTTTATTGACTTGTTCATGTTCGCATACGCTGTCGACAGCACAACTAAGAACGGCGTTGGCGGGATGATGATGTTCGCGAATGAAGTAAGTGTACATGGTCCTGCAGCGAACCTCTCATCGATGTATATTACAGTATGCTGTTCTCATGGCTAGTGCTATGAACGTCGTAGCCAAGTATCTGATCTGTGTCATCGATCTTCGTCGTGCGCAACAGAGAGGCGGAGAGAATGCCCCGCCTTGGCAGAACAAAAGCATGT